>PVKC010029233.1:0-15185 GCA_004027635.1 Crocidura indochinensis
AAGCATATACCCTGTTCACGGACTGGGAGGATTAATATTATTAAAATAGCAATATTCTCCAAAGCATTGTACAAATTTAATGCAATTCCTCTAAGGATACTTATGACATTATTCAAACAAGTGGATCAAACATCCTTGAAATTCATTTGGAACAATAGACACCATGAATAACTAGAGCAATCCTGAGGAAAAAAAGATGGGTGGCATCACTTTCCCAACTTTAAATTGTACTGCAAGGCAAGTCTATACTTTCCATCCATATCATGTCCTGACACTATATTTGACAAGATACTTTAGTGATTTGCATAACATTACATTAAAATAACTTCTAATTACTGAATATTACTTATATCTTCTCATCTTCTGCACTTCAATCTCGATGTACCATAAGATGAAGAAATCAGTCTAATTTGTGCTTTCAGTTCTAAGAATCAAAATATTAATTATCCTGGCTCTTAGTCTTTACTCCTTATAGATCTTGATCCTAATGATAATCCTAAGGATTCTTGCTATATAATTTTTAAAGGATCTTTAGTTATTAAATAAAGGCGAATGAATCACTTATTATTGTTTTATATTAGCTTTACATAATATTCTTAGTATAACTAATATAAGAAGGGCAGATATAATATACCATTTGAACTCTATGTATTATAAACATTTGATTATCAAATGTAAATTCTAACTATTATGAGGAAAGAATTGTTAGTGAAGTACCTAAGTTATTGAAAGTTTTAAGTCTGATAGGGTCAGTAGTTTGAAACATTTTTAGCTTTAAGGCTGGTTTTCTTCTAAAAACATATTTCAGCCTCGAACATTAGATGTTTCCATTTTCCACAGTGAGTAGAAATTTGAATTTTACAATGAAAAATAGATGAATGCCTAAAAACATATGGGTTATTTGGAGCAAATTCATAAAAGAAGCTCAAGGTATCCTTTTCCAATGAAATTAGGTAAAGGTGAAATTTTCCAAGTCCTAGTGGAATAAATGGATGCTTTTTATTTTTTTGCTGAGTTTTATTGAGAAGTGTGATGAAACTTGACTAGCACCATCTCACTATGTAAATTGGAGTTAGATAGTGTGCTTATATGTGTATATTTGTGTGTGTGTATATACATGCCTGGTTTTTCTCTTTTTTAAGAGAAAACCCACATTCAACAGTGCTCTTGGATTATTCGTGATTTAGCACCCAGGAATTCTCCAGGTGATCTTGGGGTCCATATAGTTTGCCCAGGATCAAGCCAGGATCCATTGTATTTAAAATAAACACCCTACTTCTTGTACTGTCCTCAGCCCCTGTTTCTTCTCTTTTAAAGAAAAATTTCTGACAGTCAGACATATAGATTTAGACAGATAGGACTCATTCCTGTCTCAATATTGTATACAAAATATCTTACTAATACTAGTTTTACTAACAGTATCATAATGATTTTAATGGCATATAAAATATTTACTAACCAATTATAGACTCCTCAATAATATTTGTATTTTTTCTCTTTCTTTTGAAAATATTGCCTGTCAAAGCGTTCTTCCCATGGAGGATTTAAAGACATGCCACTTAGCTATGTTCTTAGAAATATGTCAAAGAGTCAAATTATAAGATTAATAGAAAATTACTTATAAATGGATTTGCTTTCACTTCACAATAGAAAACAAATTGTTAAAATATATTAAAGTAATAAAAAATAGTTGGGTGAATCACATCAGGCTTAGAATTCTGTCCTATGAACCAAGCAGCATTAGTTTTCATTCGACAATTGCTGTGAAATTATAGATTTTGTGGTCTATTTTTCTAATGCAGCTGTACTGGCAGGAAGAAAAATAGTCCCAGGATGATTAATCTCCATTAAGTAGATTTTTGCTTA
Source organism: Crocidura indochinensis (assembly GCA_004027635.1). NCBI lineage: Eukaryota > Metazoa > Chordata > Mammalia > Eulipotyphla > Soricidae > Crocidura > Crocidura indochinensis. The sequence continues at coordinate 1,867 of PVKC010029233.1, forward strand.
TTTTGTCAAGGGATTTTCATAATTAGGAGAAGTTTAGAAAATTAGGGTTTACATTTATGGAACATGATTTTAATCCCATCTACTAATAGAAGGACAATAAGTCACTGTTTGATAAGTGACCAAATATTACATCAATGATGCATAATTAATCTGACAAATTTTATTAAATAATTTCCCAAATCAGATAGGGAAATTTTGAAATGCAAATTTAAATATGTCAATATAATGAAACTTGTACCTCTCCTATTGCATTAGCTCATATTATTTTTCACACTTTTTCTGTGCCTCATTATTATTATTGCTACTTAGTATTAATAAATTATCTGAGCTGAGAAGAATAACTTGGAAAAAATATGTCACGTAAGTTTCGACCAAGTGCATGGTATTTGTTGGTATATGTTACGAACTTATGCCCTATGTTATAAAGAGGATACTAGCAAAGGTAGAAATACAAGGGTCACAGAGATATTGAGTGAGAAATTTAATATAGATTTAATATTTTGAAAGATGATGGGAGAGGCTAAGGTTGGTGAAACAAAGTGAGTCTAGGTGAGTCTGGGATTGCACGTCTTGAACAAAGTAAATTGAAAATGATTGTGGCATCCAAGCTTTGCCAGTTTGTAGAACTGAGGTTATCAACAACTGGCTATCTTGTTGAATTGTGTGATTCAATAATAATGAAGTATTATTTATGGTATGATTTATGTGGCAATGCAACTTAGAACTATTTTCATGTACATAAACAATCTAATCATCTCTCCAAGAAAATTACTTTTTTTATTTTTTATTTTTGGGTCACACTCAGTGGCTCTCAGGGGGGCTCCTGGCTCTGCACTCAGAAATTGCTCCTTGCAGGCTCAGGGGACCATGTGGGATGTCAGGAATTGAAACGTGGTCCATCCTGTGTTGGCTGAATACAAGGCAAACACCCTACAGCTGTGCTATCTCTCTCATCCCAAGAAAATTATTTTTAAGCATACATAGCAATTGAACAATTCTGTATTTTTTGTGCCACACCAAGTGATGCTCAGGGGTTACTTCTGGCTTTGTACTCAGGAATCAGTGTTGGTTGTGCTGGAGGATCATAAATACCTTACCTCTGGAAGTATTGTACCAGCCTCCTCTCAAAAATTCTGCAGTTAAGATTTGCAATCTACAAAGGTAGCTTCTAAATGACATTTTAATGTCTTCAGTGCAATGAAACTTTCTATATAAAAACTTAAGAACTTAAGAGGTCATTATTTAAATACAACTATTTCTAATATAGTGCATTGCAAATATATTATGAGTATGATTTAAATGAAAGACTGTCATAATTTTAGTCTTTTAATTTATTTCTTGTTTTATTATGTATATTTTAATTTTGGGACATGACTGGTGATGCTCAGCGCTTACTTCTGCCTTTGCACACAGAAATTACTCCTGAGTAATGGTTGAAGACCATATGGTGTGCCAGGAATTAAACCTAGCCCAACCACATTTAGGCAAGTGCCACACCTATGGTACTATCTCTTCAGGACCCCATCTTTTAATTTTAATTGTATTACTTAACATTTATCTCATGACTAAAATATACTGAAATAACTTAAATATTTTAATAAAATTGATTTTTGAAAGAGGTATATATTTTATACCAATACATAATGTAAAATATATTAACACTCTTTAATTGTGGGCTTTAAAAAACAATAAGTCTGAAACAATAGTATCCAAAGACAATAGAAACTTTGGGTGGTGAATGCAGTTAAGACACAAAATAGACCACTATGACAATAATAGTTGAAAATAATAACTCTTGGCAGAATTTGGACATGTAAAGAAAGGAAATTCATATATATGATATCCCCTAAGTAAAAGTATTTCAAACCATCGTGCTTATAAAAAAAAAAGGAGAGAGAGGGACCTAGTGGGGAGAGAGAAACGGACAGGGGGAGAGAGAGAGAGAGAGAGAGAGAGAGAGAGAGAGAGAGAGAGAGAGAGAGAGAGAAAGAGAGAGAGAGAGAGATAAGTAAAGTGTCTGCCATAGAACTGTTAGGGGTGGGGTTGAATTTTGGGAGGCATGGGAGTAAATGGGTCAAATTTTTGGTGGAAAATGGAGACTAGTATTAGGACAGTGTAGGCTTAAAACTCAACCATCACAACTATAACTCTGCATTTTACAGTAATTTGATAATGAATAAAAAGAAGAAAAAATATTTGTGTTCATTATTCTTTCAAACTATCATCCAAGGTTGATATGTTTCTCAAAAAAAAAAAGAAAACATTTTGTAAGTTTACATATTTTTTGTTTTCTTATTTCCTGTTGATGGTTTTGCTACAGAAAGGAAATTTGAAATTAAGCATTCAATTAGCATTATATTTTTTTGAATTAAATCAAAATAAAATGTGCTTGGTGGTATATGCATGCACATATAATTAAAATTTAAATATTTTAATCATTTGTCTATAGTTATAATTAGTCACATGCATTCAATATTATTTATTCAAATTCTGTTTATATATAAAGCACTTCTAGATATTTTAAATTACATAGTTTACTTGAATATTTTCTTAAGTAAATTAGGTCGCATACCTTTTTCAGGACCATAGAATAGGGGGAAATTCTATGGTTGGTACAATTGACCACTTTCTCTGCCATAAATAATCACTTTTTAGTGAATTCCAAGAAACTAAGTTAAAGTGCTCAAATGTCTTGAAATTGAGACCTCTTATAAATGATTCCAAGAACTCACTGAAGCAACAAACAGCGGCAATATTTTGCTGTTTCAGAAACAGAAAGTTTGTATTAAAAAATGATGGTAACTATGGTAAAAAAATAATGTGACTAGCAATGGCACAGTGGTAAGGCATTTGCCTTGGACACAGCTGACCCAGGAACCACTGTGGTTGAATCTCCGGCATCCCATATGTTCCCCAAGCCAGGAGCAATTTTGGAGCACATAGCCAGGAGTAACCCCGAAGCGTCACTGTGTGTGGTCCAAAAATAAATAAATAAATAAGAACATAACTATCATTAAGTTTGAAGTACATATAAAATTGAAATGAGTAGATTCTAGGAAATTTCTCATTGTGAAATAAATATTTTTTTTAATTACTTATCTCCCTTGACATTTTGCTATCCTCAAAGTACTAAATTTTCTATATTGAAATGCATATATCAAAATACAGTTGCTCATCTTGATGACAGAACACTTACAAATTTCCTATAGATATAAGCACAGGCATCAAGAATCAGAGCAGATATACATTTATTGCTAAGTAAGCAATAACTAACTTTATGCTCTTAGATAGAAATGTGGAGATTGAAAAAATGTCTTAGTTTGGGCACTTCAGTCATTTAAGAAGAGGAAGATTTTATTAACTGAAGTAAGGAAGGTGACAGCTGAGCTTTGTGTTGAGAAAAATAATTGCAACAATTCCAATAAAACTTTGTTCTCAAATCTATATACAAAACGTTGGGAGAATGTTGCCATTGCTTACTGCAGGTTTGCTTCTGAATCTAGAATAACATTTCAGAGCTTGTGCTTTCTGTATTCAAATGTTAAGACATTTCCAGTCATACGGCTCAAAGATATGTTTTAATTCATTCTAAAGCGAACTTCAACACGCACTAAGATGCTGCTTATTATGCAAATGCTACTTTGATGGCTCAATTTCTGTGTCTTCTCATATTACACCACTTCCTTTCCTTGACAACTGTTTGCATTAACATAGCAAAACACCAAGGATCATGATCTAGGTTCTAAAATGTAAAACAGGAAGCTCAATTTTATGGAATATGAAACTAAAGTGGCTGTGAAGTTATTTTATACTATTGGCAATTCTGCTTGACTGAAACTTTGTAATTGTTTATAATATCCAATAACAATAACAAATCATGAAAAGTTTATCTGATATTTCCCTGAAATAAAACAAAACTGTGTGTTTTAATTATTTATAACTGTCCTGAAAAGATTTTAACAAAATCCCAAAATTTTAATGTTTAATAAATTATGAAATAATTACATTTTATAATTATATTTACCATGTATATATAGTTCATCTTACAAGTATGTAACTTCAGAACTAATGGATTTTTAAACTCTTTTATTTAAAAATTTATTTTGTATACTCTATCACAAGAAGAAATAATAGCAATATTATAATCTCAGAACAGTTTGTTTTACCCATTAAACTGAATTGGGAAACTTAGTTTTCAAGACACTGGCTATTAATATATTGATTATATCATGCTAATATATACTCAAAACTTTAAAATTCATCCTATGTAATACCGTTGTCTCTTTTTTTTTTGTCTTAATGGGGCTGTGTTTGCTTTTGTTTATTTGTTTTCATGGGACAATTTTTGTTTGTTTCTGAGCCACACCTAGCAACACTAATGGCTTACTCTTTGCACTCAAGAATCATTTTAGGCAGTGCTAGGGGACCAATTAGATATTGGAAAACAAATTCAAGTCAGTTGTGTGCAAGACAAATGCCAAACCCATGGTACTATCTCTCTAACCTCATGCAACGTTTTAAATCAAATCTATACCTATTTTAACAATACAAGTGATATTTTCTTCATTGTCTTATTTTTTCAGATATAATTAAATATGTTCTCTTCTGATTTAGCAAAATAAATAATATATACAAATAAAGAATACTTTAAGTTAAAAGTTCTTAACAGTATCTTATTAACTATCAAGATATTTCTGTACTATATAGATAAGTATGATTTTTCCTTTAAGATATGTGACCAATGCATACATAAAATAATTTTATGCTGTTAGAGATGAAAAAAAAGAAAGCTAGGATCATATCACACAGTAAAGAATTGACATATTTCATTGGAAAGTTTAAGATAGGCCTCTCTGGAAATTGTACTGTGACTGCTGGGATATAGAAGGAAGGATAGCTGGCCAAGGAAGGGAATCTGGGTCCTTTATTGTTACCATTAAAATCTTACATAAAACTGTCTCCACATGCCATAAAAATGCCATGGTGCTTCAGGAAAAATACAGACCTATGACAACAGTTTATTTTGGCTGAAACTGAAGTTTCAGAACTGAAGAATTACTGCCAGAAATAGAAACTCACTTTGAGAAAAAAAATTAACTGTACTAGGATGCTGCAAAAGTGTTGCCACATTAATACCCCAGTGATTTGGAAACTGAATCAAGAGTCCTTTGTTAAAATTCTTGTAACCTAATTAATCATCCAGAGGAAGTAAAGAGATTTGAGATTGTGGTCTGTTTAACCAGGGAATTCCCCTTTCCACTGCACCCACTTCCAATACAGATATATAATTGGAGCAGAAATGTTTCACTCTCTAGTTGATTAATAATAGCTTATGTACATGCAATTAATTTACTACTAAATTAAGCCACAGTTGACCTTAGTTTGAAGGAGACTCTCTCACAATGTTCATACTAACCAAAACAAGTCCCCATTTCTGAGATTCATCATCTCCATTCCCTTCTACCTTCTTGAAATGAAGAATTCTCCAGGCTTAGCCTATGACCATCTTCTACAAATAATGCCAATGTCTTAAACATGTCTTAACTTTTAAGGCATCTATAATTATATGGATCCCCTTGATACTAAATGAATTTGAACAAATTAGTAAAATATCCTGTAACTTTACTAAGCATATTATCCAAGTTGTGTGTATAAGTTTTTGTTTTTGTGTGTGGGTGAAAAGGAGAGTGAGAGAGAAAGAGAGCATAGCAGGAGAATAGATATGCTGAAAGCATACTTAAAACGTTCAGAAATGAGAGTGTAAGACATTGAGCATTACCTTGCACACCGCTGAACTTTGGTTTTGATTTTTTAATTGAAGTATCATGAAATACAGTTATAAACTTATTCATGAGTAAGTTTCAGCAATACAATGTCAAACACTCATCCTTTCATCAGTGCACATTTCCTGTCACTAATATATCCAGTTTCCCTCAGCCAGCCTGTACCTATGACATTTTTATTCTCTCTTTACATGTCTATTTTTCTCATTTTTCTTTCTCTCTTATTCTTTTACACATTGTGATTTGCAATATTATTACTAAAGTGGTATCATGCATAACTTTACTTCAATTTATAGCCAGCAGAGAGACAGGATTAAGTCCTTAGTAGCACTGGTTGTGAAGAAGACAGCAAAAACAACAACAAAACAATAACCAAGAGATAACTTAAAACAACAAAGCATCAGAAAACAGGCTTAGTTTATTCTAGAGGAGTGAAACAAATACCTATTTTCTAAAAAGATATGTAGTGATTTTATAAATATAGTAAATATATAAGACAGATTTTTTTAAAAAGGAATATAAGAACAAGGGAGAAATACCACATCAGCAAGACACTTGATATTTGTATATTCCCAACTTGGATTCAGTCCCTGACCATTTTGGGCACTATCAGTAGAGATTCCTGAGTATAGATCAAGGACTAACTCCTTCACTCCAGATATGGCCAAAAATAAGCCAAAATAATTTTTACAGAACAAATATATATGATTATTTTTGAAGAGGAAACTGGGTTTCTACAATGAGAGAAGACAGAAAAGAGAATTCCAAAAGAAGGGGAAAATATGCAAATCTTACAAAAAAATTAGGTACTGATGGACTGGATATTCCAAAATACTGAGTCTTGGGTATATGCAAATAGATGTTTTAAAAATGATAAAAATCATTTTATCCAGAAAGGTAGTTTGAAGCTAAAATGAGAAATAAATGATTGACTGAGAACATTAGGTGCATGTTTTTAAGGAGAAAAACACGTTCGGCCACAATAGTAAGAAAATCATGCAACAAGAGATCATGTTTCAGCTGATGGATTCATGGGCCAAGTAAGTGTTAATTATATAAATTATTAAATAAAAACAACTGATAAGAAACAGGAAACTAGCTATTGACTCAGGAGATGTAAGACGAATATTAGGTCTAATTTTTGTTTTGTAATTCTTGAAATGGTGGAGAAGGTGGTGATACTTACATGTATATATAGTGATGTGAAGCTTACATATTATTGTGATCCAATAATCAATACAAATTCATTTTAATAAAGACACAATTCTGCTCACAAATTATTTGAGTGGCTAGAAATATTGCCGCAGGATTAAGGCATCTAACATATTTGTAGCCTACCCTGATTCAGTCCCTGGTAGAACATAATCCCTTGTACATCAGGTGTATATCTTGAGCTTTCAAGTACCATGAGATGTGGCTTCAGAGTTCCCATCACTAGCAGAGTTGCAAGGTAATATTTGCATCACGAATCCTTGGTTCTTTGCACTAAACCACAGTCCAGTAGCTAAGAATCAGTTGGCACAACCTATAGATCACCTATAACATATTGGGACAATCTACTGTTTATAAACTATATAGAATCTTGCACAGGATTCTAAATCAACAGAGTATGATGGTCTAGAAAAGTAAGATAGTTCTTATTACATTCAGCCAGAATTGTAATAATTAAGATATAAAATAGAGCTGTATAGTTTGAAAATAAGTCATCATTGAGACTCTCAAGTCTCAATTAAGATTATGCGAAGATAAATCTACTGCAAATTAAGTCACGCTAAGTCTCAAATTTGGCAATTAGATCAAATTGAGACACTAGATCAGATCAGTTCAAACCTATAAAAGCTGGATCTGAGTGAGTCATATTCTAAATGTCAATGGTCCATTCCCAATACATGGTTTTGCCATTTCTATAAACCTATAGATTTTGATTCCTCCCAACCAAAATTCATTCCTATTTCCAACCCCATTTTCACTAAAAATTTTCACTAAAATTTTTAGACCATTTTCCTATTCAAAATGTGAATAGTTTAAAAATTAATCATTTTACTTTTCTTTATTCTCCACAACCAATTAATCATAATACCCCATGTAATTTTCCTCTGGGAAAACAAAGAACACAGAAGTCAGTTTCAATATCCAATGCTATGATTGCTGCAGTAATGGCTTAATCTCCAGCTTCTTAAACTGTGGTATGTGGAGGCTCAATAAAATATGACTTTAAAATTAATAACCAATAAACGTTTTATTTGTATGATATTCTATATACCTAAGGCTGCACCCAAATTTCTTTGATGAGAAGGTTTTAAAATGAAACAAAGAGTTAAAGAAACCATGGAAGCCAAGCTATTCTTTTTTTGTTTGTTTGTTTTTGTTTTTGTTTTTGGGTCACAACCAGTGACACTCAGGGGTTACTCCTGGCTATGCGCTCAGAAGTCGCTCCTGGCTTGGGGGACCATATGGAGAACTGGGGGATCGAACTGCGGTCAGTCCTAGGCTCCTAGGCTAGTGCAGGCAAGGCAGGCACCTTACCTCCAGCGCCATCGCCTGGCCCCGCCAAGGTATTCTTACCTCTCCTTATTTTCAAGGTATTTCCAAATTTACTCTAATTCTGTCTTTTAAATGTATATTCTATTCTGTTAAGGTAATTAGCATATATTAACATAATGCTGTTATGTTACCTTTTGCCTTAGACATTTCAAATCAATTTTTCCTCCTGTAAATACAATTGCTAATAAAGTACTTATAGAGTGATTTCCAAGGGCAAAACAACTTTGCAGGGTGCCTAGGGTGCACAAAAATTTAGAAAGAACATTGTCTTGTCTTTTAGGAGCTCACAGAGCTATGGCAAAAAGTGGGTGGAGAGGAGAGCCTATAAGAAAACATGGAGGCCAAACATAAACTTCTTTGTAATTTTCTATAGTTATCGAGTTTAGATGTAAAAGTAGATTGAAGTAAAAAAAAAAAGGCGGGCAAAAAATAATAGAATAGAGAGGAAGAGCTGCCATAATAGAGAGAAAGGTGATAAATCTGCCTATTCTTTGTTGAAGAAAGCCCATTTGGAAAAGGCAACATCCCAAAAGGACTATTGAAATGTAGTAGGAAGCACAGAACCCAAATAGCACTCTTAAATTCAGAGGAAACACAGTCTCAAACTGCAAGAAATTAAGATTTGGAGAAAAGAGCAGAGACAAGTTTGATATATCACTTCATATCAATAGTTTGTGTTTAATTAGTAGGTGAATGGGCAAGATCAATTTTGAGCATCTATCTATCTATATATATATGTATATATATATATATTTAAAGTATATATAATTTAAATATGATCTGTTCCTTCTCTTTACTGCAATAAAATTTCTTCATGATCCTTTGATATTTAAAGAATTTCTCATCTCTATGGCTATTAAAGACAAGAATCACTTTATATATAAAACTAGTACTGTTTAAAGGTAGGTGTTAAATAAATGTCAAATAATTTTATTATTTTAAATTTATTATTAAAGTACAATATTATTTTATAAAGTTCCATCTATTGAATTCTAGAAACTCACATGAAAGAATATTATTTACTTTTACATTAGTAAATTGTGTAAGAATATTTCTCCAGCATATCTGATATTGACATAAAAATAGTTACAGTTAACTGATAAATAGTGCTATATTATATATTATATATAGTGTTATATATAATATAATATATTACATTATATAAAATGAGCTGTCATTCTAGGCACCTCCAGTTATAACCTCAATAGTTCACTTCAGAAATAGTCACTGAAGAACATTATTTAGTAAACACATATAAGGAGATATAGAACTAGATTCTAATTTGATAAATATTGCACTATTGTATGGTATGTACTAATTACCATTGCATAAGTAAATCTTTGTCAATTATACAATTTTAACCCATATTAAAAGATTTGCAAAACTATATTAGTAGAAATGCATGAAATGGAGAAAAATCAATGTATTATATATTTCAATCTAAAATTTTCAAACACATAAGTTACTTTAAAGTTTTTAAAGTCTTTAATTATATAAGTGAACACACCATTAATATATTACATAATAATTTGTTAACTCTACTCCCCATTAAAAGGGTTCTGAAAATATTCCTTTGGGGGTAAAAAAAAGACAAAACTCATTCAATATATTTGTTTGATTTGGGGGCCACACCCAGTGGACTCAGGGCTTACTCCAAACTGTTCTCTGAAAACCACATAAGTAGGTTAAAACACAAAGTGACATGCAAGCCAAAGACTCTGATTGCTTTTACTATTCAGTCTTAATGATTAAGGTAATTTGATAAATGCCATCTTTAATAGTATGATATTATTTATTGGATGTATTATTAGGATTTTATGCTCCAATGAAGTAATTTTCTTTTGACATTTAAAAAATTTTTTTAATATCTCTGCCTTTTCTATGATTGACAGGTTGTTAGGAAAGTACTTTAGAGGGCCTGAGAAATAGCACGGCGGTAGACCATTTGCCTTGCAAGCGGCAGACCCAGGACCAAAGGTGGTTCAAATCCCGGTGGTCTCCTGTTCCTGCCAGGAGCAATTTCTGAGCACAAAGCCAGGAGTAGCTCCTGCTCACTGCGACGGGAAAACAAAAAAAAAGAGAGTACTTTAGAATATCACAAAGTACAAAGCTCGGCTCAATTTTCTGTTTTTTAGAAATATTATTAAGTTCCATGATATTTTAATGAAATAGTGTCATCAATATGAAACATCTAGTAACTTTAGTAAACAAAACTGAGCTCAACCAAAAGAAGTTCCTAGTCAGAATGGATCATTTAACATTTCTACACTGAAAGAAAATATCACTTAGTTAACACACCATATCATGTCCAATATAAAGTCTTAAATAAATGTATAGTATATTTAAAACATTCTAAATCAGTTGACATGATTTTATTTCTTGAATAAATTCTTGACTCTGACATAATTATTGATTTATTTGCAACTATAGGAAAGAATAGCAATTTAATACATTCTTATTCCAGTTTTACCCAATGGAAATATGACAACACTCTAAAACAATATCTCAATCAGGATTTTGGTACTGGAATAGGACTTTTCTGCCATCATATAGACCCTTTGTTCTACTTTCTATAGCCATCCTCATTTTCCTCTGTAGTTTACTTCTTCTTTAACTCCTAAAAATAAGTAATAGTTTCCCTGTTTCTGTTTATATCTCAGTAGTATTAGGTGAATGGAATAATATGGCATATCTTCTTTTCAAACAGGCTTTTTTCCACTCATTCTTCTTTAGAGATCCATTTATGTGGCACATTTACCAAGAGTAGTCTTCTCTGTAGTTGAGTTTCAAGGTATGTACAGTTTGTTAACCATTTACTTTTTGATGGGCATTTGTGCTAGTTTCAGGTTTATAAATGATTGCTGTTAAAACAGCCATAGCTTTCCAAGCATATATAAAGGCACTTTCTTCATATATTTGGAATAAGATTCCTAAAGTACTAATACTGTATATTCGGTTATGATTAGTAAAATAGTAAACTTTTCCACAGTGACATTGCCATTGCACATTTCTCCAAATAACTCATAAATAATGCAGACTGTCTGCATAGTTGAAAGAATTTAACATTTTAAAATTTCAATATGTGTATATTACATCAAACTGTAGTTTTAATTGGCATATGTATACAATGTGGTTCATGATAATGAATATACCATGTGTTTAAATTCTACTTTGGACAATCATTTAAATGTCTTCACATCTCCAGTCTATTTACATTTGTTATTATTGTGATTTGAGAGATCTTTGTATATCCAATCTCTAAATAGTTTGCAAATATGTTCTTCTATTATAAATTAATCTTCTCATTCTCTTAATGAGGTCAGGCAGAGAGTGTATTTTGATGGTATAACTTTTATTTTTTATGAATTATACTTTTAGCCAAACACATTAAAAATTACTTGTCTATACTCAAAATACTTCTCCAAAGTATTATCTTCACTTCATAATTTTGTTTTACACTTATGTCCTTGATTCATATGAGACTACTATAGATGTCTAAACCTTTCTATCATAGAGATATTTTGTATTTCTTTATATTTTTGAGTTAAAATTATATAGTTATACTAGTTTCCTTTCCCTCTAATATATACCTTAGAATTTTCTCATGTCTATGAACATGTCAGATATTCTCATACAAATATCAATTTAGGGGCTGGAGCAATAGCCCAGTGGTAAAGCGTTTGCCTTGCAAGCTCCTGACTCAGGATGGACCTAGGTTCGATCCCAGAGTCCTATATGGTCCCCCAATCCAGGAATGAGTTCTGAACACATGTCCAGGAGTAACTCCTGAGGGTCACTGGGTGTGTTTCAACCCGCTCCCCCCAAATATCAATTTAGAGAGAACTAACACTTTAATTTTGTCCAATATTTATGTTCAGGAAAATAGCATACCTTTATTTTTCTAGATTTAGCTTAATTTTTTCCATCATTATTTTGATTTTTAGCATTAAAAAAAGCTGCTTGTGTTTTGTTATGTTTGTACCTAAACATGTTTTAGCTTTACATTTAAATTTGAAATCCAAGTTTTTGTTTATTTTTCCTTTCTTTCTGATCTGAATGTTTTATTTCCTTTTCCTGACTTATTTGCAGTAGCTAGAATGCCTAGTATTATATTAAAGAGGACTGGATAAAGAGGATATATTCCTTTTTTCCCAATCTGAAGGTGAAACCATTCATCTTCCATCATTAAGTATGTGGCCTATAGAGTTTTTATGTGTTATATTTCAAATTAAGGTTACTTGTTCTTCTTATTAAACATGTAAAAAGTTCTACTATAAGTACTATAAAATAATTGTTAAATTATTTTTTCTGTAGCGATTGTTATACAGTATTATTGGTATATTAATATCTTGACTTCACAAGCATGTCAAGATCTGTAGTAAAGATAAAAGAGCTACAGTAATCAGCATAAAATGAGATAAAATATTCAGGATATCTAATACTTCTTAACTAACTCACAATCAACTTTACTTGATCAGATGATGTTTATTAGAAATATTTGCCCTGGGACCCGAGAGATAGCACAGTGGTAAGGCATTTGCCTTAGACACAGAAGGATGGTGTTTCAAATCCCGGCATCCCATATTGTCCCCGGAGCCTGCCAAGAGCGATTTCTGAGTATAGAGCCTGAGCGCTGCTGGGTGTGACCCCCCCACCAAAAAAAAAAAAATAAAAAAGAAATGTTTGCCCTTTTTTTATATTTTTGTGTTTAAAATCAAGCACTCTTTTTCCACAAATTGCAGCTGTTGAGAACCACTCAACACGTACTTTGTAAATGACTCAGTGAAAGGGGCAAATGAGTCAAACATCTAAAAATATGCCTCGTTATTTCAAAGCAGCATTCTTAAGTGGGTTTCCCTTTTAAAACTAATCAAGTTCCCTGTATAACACTTATTATATGACCTATATGACTAGCAAAGATTAGGACAATGATTTGCAGTCACTGAAAAATGTATTTCTCTGCAAGAAATTCTTCATAAACTTCAATTTGTA
>PVKC010029234.1:0-15198 GCA_004027635.1 Crocidura indochinensis
GCATGGAGCCAGGAGTTATCCCTGAGCACTGCCGGGTGTGACCCAAAAACCAAAAAAAAAAAAAAAAAAAAAAAAAAAAGGCAACTATGGCATCAGAAAGCTCATAGAGAAGGCCATATTTGGGTGGGTATGATACAGGTTTGACCCTGTCTGGAGTTGGTGAAAGGAAGTATGAAATAGTTCTGAGGTCAGGATCAAACTTGGGGTTTCACATGTGGTAGCCATCTGCTCTACCACAGCCTAAATTGTAGATGTTTCAAAGGTAGAATAATCAGGGTTTGCTAATGAAATGAATTAGGAGTAAAGCACTCCTTTCCCCCCCCCCCCCCACCTGGCAGCACTCGGGTTACTCCTGGCTTTTGTGCTCAGAAATGGCCTCTGGCAGGCACAGGGGACTATTTGAGATGCCAAATGGTTCCAACCAACGTCCTTCTGCATGCAAGGCAAACGCCCTACCTCCGTGCTACCTCTCCAGCCCCTGAGTAAAATACTCTTAAAGAATATTGACTGAGCTGCTGCAGAACACTAGTGTGGGAAAGACTTCAGAAAGAATAGATTTGATATGTTTATAGAGTAATTTTGGTTTTAGACATTCAAAATGGAAAATCAAGCAGTTGTACATAAGTGACTTAAGTATTGGGTTTTTTTTTTGGGGGGGGGGCGGTGTACAGAACACCTGGCAGTGCTCATGATTTATTCCTGGCTCTGTACTCAGAGATCACACTTGGCAGGGTTTGGAGGAAATGGGGTGCCAAGTATTAATCTGGGTTGGCCACATACAAGATAAGCACCCTACCTGCTATACTATTATTCCAGCCTTGAAACTTGCAGGAGAAATATCCTGATTGAGATATCTAAATAGGCCTGGAGAGATAGTACAGCGGTGTTTGCCTTGCAAACAGCCGATCCAGGACCAAAGGTGTGTGATTCGAATCCCGGTGTCCCATATGGGTTCCCTGTGCCTGTCAGGAGCTATTTCTGAACAGACAGCCAGGAGTAACCCCTGAGCACCGGCGGGTGTGGCCCAAAAACCAATAAAAGATATCTAAATAGATATAAATATTGGAGCTAGAAAGATAGCACAGCGTAAGAGTGTTTGCCTTGCATGTTGGCCAACCCAGGAGAGACCCGGTTCAATTCCCCGCATCCCATATGGTCCCCAGCCTGCTAGATGCGATTTCTGAATGCAGAGACAGGAGTAACCTTTGAGCACCACTGGATGTGGCCCAACAACCAAACAACCAATCAATAAATAAAGTCTAAATATTATACCAGGTATTATCCTGGGACAGGATGACATCACTATGAAATTGCGTGAACAGGTAAGGATTTGATGTCTGTATATTCAGATTTGGGTAATGAGAAAGGAAAGCGGTAGGGGAAAATGGCCCATCAGAACCAAGTTTCTGACCTGTTTGCTGCTTATCCACCTCAGGTGAGGCTGGCCTCCGGCTAACATCGCTTGGCCTAATCTGGACCAGGAGGCAAAGCTCCTCCCTGCTGGGTTGATCCCAGCAGCCTCTACCAGGGGTCTCAAACTCAATTTATCTGGGGGCTGCAGGAGGCAAAGTTGGGGTGATCTTTGAGTGCAAAGTCAGTAGTAAGCCTTGAACATTGGGCGTGTGACCCAAACAACTAAAACAAAACAAAACAAAAAGACTGCTATAGGACAGGGTCACAAAATGTTGTACGGAGGGCCGGAAACGGCCCAAGGGTTGCGAGTTTGAGACCTCTGCCTCCATTATCTTAAGGACCCACACAACAGCTCCCAAGCATGCAGCTTATATGCTATGCAGCGAATTACATGCTCAATTACTCCCCATTAATTCTGTGAGTGTGGGAAGAGAAGACGGCAACCTCTAGCTTAATCCTTCAGGATCTTGCAGAGGGGTTTAACTACAAAGACCCCCCCACACCAGCATGGCAAGAATACTAGAAAACTAATGGGGAAAACAGAAACTCACCAAGCCAAAAGAACAAATCATGGAAGATATAAACGCCAGTAAGTCCTCAGTGTCTAGTGACTTTAATGATGATGTTCAATAAGTTCAAAGCTTGATAGCACAGGTAGCCAGCAAAGCACAAATGAATC
Organism: Crocidura indochinensis; assembly: GCA_004027635.1. NCBI lineage: Eukaryota > Metazoa > Chordata > Mammalia > Eulipotyphla > Soricidae > Crocidura > Crocidura indochinensis. Next base: position 2,093 of record PVKC010029234.1, read on the forward strand.
AAAATGAAAAAGAACTACTACACTTAAATGATCAGAATAAAGATCATGATAGGTGATAGTAAAAACACACACACAGAAGCTCTGAACAGAAGCAGCAGCTGAGCAAAAAATGATCAAGGATCTCTCAATTGAGAAGGAAGAACTCCTAAGGAGACGGCAGAAGGTGAAAAACAGTCTGAAAAATGCACAGCAGACCAGAACTATATGAGTTCAAGAGGAACATAAGCATCATTAGTCCTTGAACAGGAAGGCAAAGGTGATGAATTTCCCAGAGTTGATGATCACAAGCACTGAGATCCAAGAGGTCCAGTGAAAAAACCCCACGAGAAAAACTCCAAGTCACATTATACAAAAATGATAAAAGCCAAGGGGCCAGAGCAATAGCACAATTGTAGGGCATTTGCTTTGCATACGACTGACCCAGTCCGACCTGGGTTCGATCCCTGGCATCCCATATGGTTCCCCAAGCCAAGAGCGATTTCTGAGCACAGAGCCATGAGTAACCCCTGAGCATCACCAGGTGTGCCCCCCCCCAAAAAAAAACCAAAATGGAGGCAATATTGAAAGCAAGATTCAGAAAGAAATTCACAAAGGAAGCCCATAAAATGTGTACAGATTTATCAAATGAGAAGCCAGAACATGGAATGAGATAACAAAAAACCTCAACAAAACGAACACCTCACCAGGAATATTCCACTTAGATTTAGATTTGAAGGAATATATAGTGCTTTATGGACAAAAGCTCAGGGAATTCAGAGCTTTAAAACCAGTTTTTGCAAGAAACATTAAAGCGCTCCTTTAGACAAAAATTCCCCAACATGTGGCATTGAGTATGTTGTTCACTAATGACACATATGCTTATCCTCTACTAGATTAAGGTTAAAAACAGCAACTAATCATTACAAATTGACATTGACTGATTTGCTCTTTTGTTGTTTTTGGCTATATCTACTGAGGGCTTACTTCTGGCTGTTTCCAGGGATCATTCCTAGTGGAGGGTTGAATCCAGGTTTACCCAATGCAATGTGAGCATGCTACCCACTGTACTATTTCTCTATACCCTACTGATTAATTTTCTGATAATTCTGTTTGCCATTCTTTTAAGTTTTATTGGATCAATAAATTAATCTGCCTGTCAAGGAGGCAGGCTGGGGGTGGGTGAGAGGATTTTGGTGGATGGAAGGGAACACTATGTTTGAAACAACTATTATGGAACAACTTACTAAACCATGGTGTCTCAAACATTCCTGAAAAAAAAAAAAAAAAACAAGACTTAGTTTCTTGAAGAGACAGTAAAGGGTTTAAGCACTTGCTTTGTACCCAGCCAACTCCAGTTTGATCCAGGAATGATCGTGAGCAGAAAGAGGAGTGTTGAGCATTGCAGAGTATAAGCCAAAAATAAATAAAGAACCAAGTTTTTATGAATGGTGGGATGCAGCTCCATACAGAAGATGGGTTATCATAAAATCTGACAGAATTAAAAAGGTATGAACAAGTAGCAACCAAACAATCAAAATCAACCTGTCATGAATTCAAGATGTTTCTGACATCAAGCACTTACCTATGTGTTGTATTTCACAGGTAAAAAAAAAAATTACACATGAACAAAGTTAAGCCCTCAACTGGTGCTTAAATTGTTATGTTCAAAACATCAGAAATATCTATATGAATATACTAGAATTCAAAGAATAATCAGTTAAGTGGACAGCTGATACCATCCAGTCAAGTGTGAGCCAATTCATGACCACAGACACATAAATACAGTTCTAGGGTGATAGCACCACAGGAAGGAATAATTTTCAGGCCAAACTGTAGTGAAATGGACAGACACTATTTCATGACAGACTTTTTGTCAGGATTCAGAAAGAGCAGAATCTAGTAGAACAGCCACCTGCAATCTCTAGTGGAAATCTGGTACGATAATTTGCAGTGATTGCTTTCAAATATAAGTATACTGATTAATATATCATATCCTCTGTTGTATTGTTTGCAAAATACATGTAAATCAAAATTAATTTTCTGTTGTTATTGGGCCATACCCAGCAGGACTCTTAACACTGGTTTTGCAATCAGGGATCATTCCTGGCAGAGCTCAGAGGACCAGATGGGGTACCAGATTGGCCATGTGTAAGGCAAATGCCTGCACTACCTGATGTATTCTCTCATGGCCCCTTAGATGTGTTTTAAAACTACACCTAATAGGATAACTGGGCTGCTTATGGAGAGAATTCAACAGGTGCCTGCAGGTGGCATTTAAAATGCAGGCTCAGGAGGCTTGAGGTCTGGCCCAGGAGAAGCTGGGTAAGAGAAATCCAAACTTCAGGCTACAGATATTAGCTCAAATGTCAGAAAAAAAAAAAAACGAAATGAAATTCCACAATGCCCTATGTGAAATGCTGAAACAGGATTCTCAGGAGGCATCCCTGAGGACAGGCCTGGGGCAGTGACTTCCTGTTCCTGTGGAAGCCTTCCATAGTGTGATTAGGTCATGGCACCTGATGGCGGAGCAGTCATTTACTTGATATGAAAGAAAAGCAGGGCAAAAGTCTCACAGGAGTTCATAGTAAATATTCTGATTTATTATTTATTTTCCTTAAAAACAAAAACACGTTTAATATGAAATACTTTAAAATATTGTACATCAAAGTAATGAATCAGTTTTCACTCAAGCTGTAAGCTGGTCTATGTTCTCTTTACTTCTGTTTGCCAGGTGATCCTCAATGATTTCTGCGAAGAGATTCCTCTTCAACAGATTGTATGCAAGTGGTAAAAGCTGGCCAGTGACTTTATGAAAATACTAGGGAAAAAAACAGTAACAACACTAAGCAGAGACTTACAGCAGATTATCTTAGCAAGAGGCAGAAAGTCAACTGAAAAACACTTCACAAAACACATCCTCTTAGCTACTTAATAGGTTAAGTAAATTTTGAGACAGGTATTTTGCTTAATCTTTCAAGGCTTCTCTTGGAAAGTAAATCCAATTTAACTTGAAAACTTCTGGGCTGGAGCAATATTACAGTGAAAAGGGCACTTCCCTCGCATGATACCAACCCGAGTTCTATCCCTGCACCTGCCACTACTCCTCCCTGCTCCACCCAAAGTAAGTTTATGCCAAATCCTATTCAGGCTAGAGTTTGGGGACATAAATATGCCTATACACTGAGCTAGGGAAGTGGAAAAGGGGTTGGAGGTTGGAGATTTCTACTCACATGGGATCCATAACAAAAGAGGTCCATGCCCAACTCCAGCCCCATGCCATAGTCACATTCATCATTCGCAAACTGCACAAAGGTCATCATCTCCTGAAGAGGAGCAAAAGCTTTTAATCTGTCCTCATCACTTGCTGCCTCTACAATTGTCTTGCAGATTCTCCTGAGATCCGCTGCAAGAGACAAAGACAATCAAATTCTACTAAGCCATCCCCAAAGGTTCAAGGATTCCCATAGCATCTTGTAGTCATGTAACAAATGTCATCTGGGGTGGCAGAATATTTAGATTTTTGGTAATTTAGGATTTGGAATTCGCTAAATTTAGGATTTGGCCATTTAAGAACCTTTTTTCCTGCTTCATTTTCAAGCACAAAAATGGCTCATTGAAAAGATATTACCTTTCATAAAGCAAATGAATTTAGAAGTTGTCAGGCTTTCCTAAGAGTTTGGATATTTTTTTTTTAATTAAAAGTCTTTCACAGTTATATTTAAAGTATATAGTGATAATTAATTAGGGCAATTCCCCACCACCAGTGTTGACATCCCTTTGCCCCTGTTCCCAACATGTCCCCCATACTTCCCTTCCTTTTCCCCAGGCCTGCTAGTGTATCTGGTCCCCTTTGTATATAACTTGTTGTAGATCTTGATTCTGTTGTTGTTGACTTTGGGTTTGGTATTTAGGCCTGAGTTCAGATATTTTTTGTAAATTAGTCCTGGGGTCAGCAAAAAAATCAGCTCCAGTTTGGGAACCCAAACTGGTCAAGCCCATTTCTAACTGCCTGCAAACTCAGACTCTTCATTACTTCATGGTTGTGTAAACACAGACCAAGAATATGGCAGCAAACTTACAAAGCACATCCCAGGGCTGGCCCATATTAGGAGCAGGACTGAATACAAAGCCCAAGGAGAGGCTGATTTTGTTCTACTGTATCAGCGACAAACTATTCTGTGAGACAAGAAGTTATGGTAGAATTAAGCCTGTACCAAAATCTGACCAAACTGGGTGAAAGTGCAGCCTTGGCAAAAGTGTAACCTGAGGTAAGAACATATAGAATATTTAACAACAAGAAATAAAACCAACTGATAAATTTCTTTTTTTTTTCCAATTGATATATTTCAACACTGTCCTCAATAATGTCTAAATATCAGCACACAGCAGATTTCAGGATGCTTAAGAATGAAGTTGCTGAACCTCTAGTTAAATTTCCTTTCTTGACAAGCTGTTCTCCCTTTTTACAAATTACTTTAAGGACAATAAGGAATATCACTCAAAACCAACAAACGTTTCTAAGCAAGGTGACTACTACACTCAGGCAAGGGAGTGCATTAATAATCACACCCAAGAACCAATCTTCTGCTGACAGTGAAATAGGTGTAAGATATTAGGTCAGGAGTGTGGGAGCCACTGGGCTTTTCCTTGGGAGATTTTGAAAGAGTTTGATTTAGTCACACTGAGCTGTGAGACCATGATTAGGAAAAGCCCAACAACAGCTTTTGAGGGATGACAATCACATTCGCCCACAATGTTTTACCCCTTATTGATTCTGAATAGCAGGCCTCTATAGGAAATTGCAGCATTTTAAAATTTAAAGCAATTTATATAACCTTCCTTTTTTGGCCACACCTAGTGATCCTCCGGGCTTGCTTCTGGCACTGACTGCACTCAGGCATCATTTCTAAAGAGGCTCAAGGCACCATAATGGGTGCTAAAGATGGACCTGGGACTATGGCACTGCATGTCCAGAACTCTGCCCAGACCCGCTACCCCATAAAAATATGAAAAATAAGTGGTTCCCACAGCAGATATAAGTAAGACCCTCAGAGTCTCCCAGTACTGTGCTCCACAGAGCCAGCACAAACCAGTGAGGGTACCATGGAAATGAAGAGCTATTGGTTTATAGTTAGCAAACAATTTAACTAATTCATCACTTTCTGGCATGTTTTCTATTTAACTCTAGTCAAGTGACGAAAACTTTTCAAGAAATGAAAACTGGGAAAATTGAAGAATACAAGATAATTAGCTCACTACAGCATAGAAAAAGTATGTTTTCCCATCAAAGAACAGTCCGCACGATTTCACTTAATAGAAACCCACATTTAAAATACCTAAACAAGGGGCTGGAGAGATAGATGAGCAGTAGGGCATTTGCATATGACCAACCTGGAACAAACCTGAGTTCAATTCCTGGCATCCCAGCCTGCCAGGAGCGATTTCTGAGCACAGATCCAGGAGTAATTCCTGAGTGCTGGTGGGCATGGCCCCAAAACAAAACAATCAAAACAATCTAAACTGACAACCCCTCTAACAAATAATAAACCAAATGCCCGTTAAATGTTATTACTGAAAACACCCAATGATTTAGGTGTTGCAATATTTAGTTCTTTAATCCTTGGTATAACCACCAACTGAAATAACAAGCTAAGCTATTGTTAGTTGTATCAAAGCCAAAAATGAGATAAGTAGCAAGCAATTATCTTTCAGGAAGTACTAGTTTTTCTATAGTCAGAAAAACCCAAGTGTGAGAATCAGCAACCTCCTGAAATTTTGAATCAGACTTATGTAAAGGATTTGGGTGAGAATAATACTCTGTTCTGACAGTTAATCACAGCACTTAGTATTGCTCAGTGAATGGTATCTTAACTGCCAACGTAAAAATATGTAGAAGCTCCCAAGGGAAAGTGGACATCTTTGATTGAAATGTTCAGAACAATGGCACAGATTGAAATACCAGTCAGTTCACTTAAACATTAGGCAAGACAAGATGCTATTAAGTCCTTGTCTATATCTTGATATCATTTCTCAAATAAGTATACAACCAAAGGATCAAATGTCTGTAATGTGAAGGAAAAAAGGAGAAGTAAAATGATCTTTTAACACAAAATCCCAGAATCATGACAATACAGGGTAAATGAACGTATTAAAACTGGTGTGTTAAAGTTTCAGAGATTCTTTTCTCTAATAAACATGCTCAATCTTTCCTAAGAAGACAAAGTGAGAGTGCCAGGAAAGTAGGTATATTGAAGACCGACTGGAATAGTAGCCAGAGCCTACAATCCTTCTGCAAAAGAGATGATCATCTCTGGTCTCAGGGAGGACATGAAAACAGACACCCAGCAGAAATACACAGCTGGCAGCCTATGTAACCAAACCTTCCTACTGTCCAGAATTAAAAAAAGAAACAAAACATAAAGCCAATTTTAAAATGTTTTTCGTAGTCTAATGTATCCAACACTATCTCAATCTATAAAAGTGTTTCTGCTTTCTAATCCCAAATTAATTAAAATTAAACAAAACCACAGATGCAGATCTTAATTACACCAGATGCTCTCAGTCGCATGTGGCCAGTGGCACTGATGTCAGTTGGCTCACCCATACTCTAGTTTCCCGTGGGATTCCTCTGAAGTGGCCCAGGGTGTAATAGACATATTACACACACTCACGACAGACTATATATCCACCCATTCTTACAGGCCATAGACTACCATCAAGTTTGAAAACAGTTTCTTTCACCAAGCTGCCTTAAAATGTAGATTTCCATGTCCGTCACCAGACTCTCACAAATAAACCTGGTTAGTTCTATTCTGAAAAAAAACAAAACAAAACAAAACAAAAACAAAAAGTAACAGATGCCTAGGAGCCAGAGAGATAGCACAGTGGTAGGGCATTTGCCATGTAGGCGGCTGATCCAGGATGGATGGTGGTTTGAATCCCAGCATCCCATATGGTCCCCTGAGCCTGCCAGGAGCCATTTCTGAATGCAGAGCCAGGATTAACCCCTGAGCACTGACGGGTGTGACCCAACCAATAGATGCCTAATATATATATTAGAGACTGGGGGGCATACCCAGAGGTGCTCAGGGGTCATTCCTGTGGTATTAGTGAGACCATTCAGTGCTGGGAATTGAACCCAGGTCTTTTAAATACAAAGCATGTACCCAACTCATTGAGCAATCTCATCTGTCTGATTTTCTTTCTTTTTTTTGGTGGTGGTGGTGGGGAATCACACCCGGTGGTGCTCAGGAGTTACTCCTGGCTCTGCACTCAGAAATCACTCCTGGCAGGCACGGGGGACCACACACGAGATGCCGGGATTCGAAACAACGTCCATCCTGGATTGGCTGTGTGCCAGGCAAATGCCCTGCTGTTGTGTTATCTTTCCAGCCTCACCTGTCTGATTTTCTTCTTGTCAACACTGATCATTACATTTAATGTATGAATATTTCATTTCCAAAGTCTTTTTATAGCAGATGAACTTGTTCTGATTTTGTACTTCTGAAAACTATAGACATCTATATACAAACACACTTTAATATATGCAGCTTTTAATAACATGTTTTAGAGAGCTTTATACATGATACATATAAATGTAGCTTTTTATAATAGATAAGCTAGTTTAGGATCCCAGTACCTCTGAAGTTGAAAATGAAACACAAAGGAAAAGATTTGCACAAATTACTATAAAGCAGATAATACTTCAGTAATTACTATTTTGCAAGTTGACTAGGGTCACAGTTTTGAAATTTTTTCTTTTTAAAGTAAATAATAGATTAAAATCCTTTCTTTAAACCTAGGGATTTGAAGTTTTCCTTTATTACTGCAGTTTAATTACTGAGACAAAAAGGTTCATGTATAGGGCCAAAGAGATAGCACAGTGGGGAAGGGCGCTTACTTTGCATGTGGCCAACCAAGGTTTGATTCCTGGCACCCCAGGATTTCCCCCAAGCATGCCTGGAGTACAGAGTCAGGAGTGAGACCTGAGCACAGTTGGGTGTGGTTCCAAAATAAAACAAAAAGGCTCATGTATTTCCCTTCTATCCCATAGAAGGAAAAAGTTCCTTCACATGTATTAGTGTGCATATTCACACACGCATACGCTTTAACAAGATCAGCCTTACCGTCTGTTTCAGGAAGTTCTCTGTACCCAACGTCATTTTTATCGACTGGAACAACCAAGCCTGCGCCATGAAAGGTCTTAGTCACAACCTGAATAAAAGGAAAACAAACTTTAACTAAGCTGAAACAAAAACCTGCAAAGAACAAAAAAAAGTCCACACTCGGGACTTTAACACTAATTGTGAAAACGTAACAGTGACCTTTCATTTCAGTAAATCTGATTCCAAGGCAAATTGTTATTATTTACTTTAAAATTAGCCCGGGAAGCTCCTAGGTAAAATGAACTAAGTTAGGGAAGTAGCTTTTACTGGCAGAAAGAGGTGACAGGTCAGAAAGCCTCTCCCCTTCCCTTGTCAAATCTAGAACCCACATTCTTGGAAATAAAGAGAAATACTAGGGGCCCGGGAGATAGCATGGAGGTAAAGCGTTTGCCTTTCATGCAAAAGGTCATTGATTCGAATCCCGGTGCCCCATATGGTCCCCCATGCCTGCCAGGAGCAATTTCTGAGCATGGAGTCAGGAGTAACCCCTGAGCACTGCCGGGTGCTCAAAACAAACAAAAACAAACAAACAAAAACAAAAACAAAAAGAGAAATACTAGACAAATTTAAAAATGTAATGTCTTTTCTAATCAGAAATACTGTGGTATTTTATACTTACCTGAGAGGAAAATCTAAAAGTCTGACAAATATGTAGTACTGACAAGGATAAGGAAGATCTTCATTGATTATGAAGTTAAAGGTCTGCTTAGAGACATTCACTGCAGTATATGAACAGATCTTTTTTTTGTTGTTGTTGTTGGTGAACAGATCTTAATACACACTTTCTCTCCTAGAGTACTTGAGTTAAGATCTTTAAGTAGAGTACTCTAAGCAAAACTTCACAACTACCTCCTCCAAGAAACATCTTGCACACAGTCAAAAGACCAGAGCTATCAAGAAATGAAACTTAAGGTCAGGGATGGAGCTCAGAAGTAGAGCACTTGCCTTGCACGAGTGTGTTCTGAACTAGAACTCAGGCCCCATGGAGAAGTTAAAGAAACTCTTAAGCAAAGCAAAATGATAAAGTGAAAGTCTGAGAAATCGCAGCATGAATGGTACTGATGGAAGCATCAATATTGTGTTTGGGGGCCATGTCTGGGATGGTCAGGGGTTACTCCTAGCTCTGTACTCAGGAATCAATCCTGGCAGTGATCAGAGGACCATGTGGAATGTTGGGGATCGAACCTGGATTGGCTAAATGCAAGGCAATTGCCCTACCACTATACTATCTCTCTGACTCCTGAAGCATCAACATTTTAAGTTCTTTTGTCTAACAATCAACAGGAACTCAGCTTGCTTTTTAGTTCAGTGCCACCTTGGCAATGGGGAAAAGTGCCTTGAGTTTCCTTTGGAATGCAACTAGAACAGAAGGATAATGGGCGGGGAGGGGGGGTACACAATCAACAAGAGAATAAAATGCATTATAATCGTGAAGTGGGTTAAGATAGTAAGTCATACCTTCTTATTTCTCTGTTTCATCTTCATTGTTCTCTGTTCCAGTGAGTACCCCAGTTCACTGGCTGCTTTAGTAAGTTTTTCATCTATGTTTTTCAAGAGATTAATTTTCTTTTTATCTGTTACTTCCTTAAGTTTCTTCATTAGAAATAATCTGAAAAAGGGGCCGGAGAGATAGCATGGAGATAAGGCATTTGCCTTTCATGCAGAAGGATGGTGGTTTGAATCCCGGCATCCCATATGGTCTCCTGAGCCTGCCAGGAGCGATTTCTGAGCACAGAGCCAGAAGTAACCCCTGAGTACTGTTGGGTATGACCCAAAAACCAACCCCCCCCCCCAAAAAAAGAAGTTCTGGTTACACATAAGGCCATTTAAGTATATAAGCCACTGGAGGTTCAAGAAGCTAATATATTAACAATCTCTCTGGGGACAAAGATAGTATAGGAGTAAGGCACTGACTTTGTATGCTGCTGACCTCAGTTGAATTCCCAGCACCTCGTGTAGTTCCTCTGAACCCACCAGGAGTGATCCCTGAGCACAGAGCTAACAGTACCCCTGAGCACAGTCACATGTGGCCCACTGCCCAAAACTAAAAAGCTCCAATCAAATAAGCATAAAATTTCATGCAAAAAAGAGAATGCCACCTAATTATCAACAGTTCTAGAATCTCTAATAGATAGCAAGGGAAAAGCAGTATTTTGTTGTTGTTTGTTTTAGAGCCACATCCTAGAGTGCTAGGGCAGACTCCTGGCTCTGTACCCAGGGATCACTACTGGTAGGCACAGGGGAATAATATGGGTACTAGGGATAAAACTTGGTAGGCTGAGTACAAGGCAAGAGCTCTCCACACTGTGCTATCTCTACAGCACAAAGCAGTGTTTATCAATAAAAGCAGCCAGTCACAGAATTAGTAAACATGACTCAAGTTTGTATTATCTCTGTAATGCTCTATAATATATAATGAATATTTAAACACCTGAGAATAAGCCAAGTTTTAAGCCACAGATAGGGTATCCTCCCACAAAGAGAAAAAAATAGCACTTAGAAACCAAAATGATCTTTTTAAAGAGCCAAAGAACAGTGCTATAATATTTAAGATAAGCAGATTCCTAAAAAGGCTACTTTCCAATATGGGAAACATAAATTTAGAAAATGTAAAGGGAAATAAAGCTACTTCATAAAGTTATACAAAAACAAATCAATACTTAGGGGCTTATACTTAGGGGCTGAGAGATAGTACAGCAAGTAGGCGGTTTGCCTTCATTTGGTTGACCTGGGTTTTATCCTGGCATCCTATATGGTCCCCCAGTAATTTCTGAGAGCAGAACTAGAAGTAACCAATGATCATTGCTTGGTATGGCTCAAAACAATAAAACAAACAAAAAGTACTATTTAGAGCCACTACCCCTGACCTATAACAAGTCAAGGAGCCCAACTCGTTATCTACTGATCTTCTGCTCACTCTTCCCTCTTTCTTTTCTTTTTCTTTTTTTTTTTTTTTGGGTCACACCCGGCAGTGCCCAGGGGTTACTCATGGCTCCATGCTCAGAAATTGCTCCTGGCAGGCACGGGGGACCATATGGGGCACCGGGATTCGAACCAATGACCTTTTGCTTGAAAGGTAAACGCCTTACCTCCATGCTATCTCCCGGGTCCCGAATCTTCCCTCTTTCTAAATGAGATTAATCTCCCAAATCCAGCAGAATCCACTTTCAGGACCTTTAGAACAGAGGTGGGTTCTCGCCATTCTGGTTAGGTCCTGGGAGCCTTCACATTAGACTTCCACCATATCAATGGGCCCAGCTTCACGTCTCCCGAATTATGTGGCTTCATATGTGACCACATATCAGCTCCACTTATAAAATCTCACACTGCTCACAGTTCTTCCTGTGAAAGACTTCTGCTCACAGAGACTTCTTGCCACTGAGTGAAGCAGGAAAGAAGCAACTCCCAACCTAATCTCTCAGAGACTCTGAGGGGAGCATCTACAAAGTTATGTCCTCAGCACAGCAGGAATGTAGCAAATATATGGAGAAGACAGAGAAGTCCATGGTGAATGAAAACAACATGAAGGGGCCGGGCAGTGGCGCTGGAGATAAGGTGCCTGTGCTAACCTAGGACGGACATAGGTTCGATCCCCCGGTTCCCCATATGGTCCCCCGTGCCTGCCAGGAGTGACTTCTGAGCGAATAGCCAGGAGTAACCCCTGAGCGTAACCAGGTGTGGCCCAAAAACCAAAAAAAAAAAAAAAAAAAAAAAAAAAAAAAAAAAAAAAAAAAAAAAAAAGAAAAAAAAAGAAAACAACATGAAAATATCGATCAGCTTTGTAAATTCTCAGAGAATGATTTCAATAAAACCATGGTGAAGATGTTTAGTGAGCATAAAGAAACGATGGCACATGTAGTCAGCAAAGTACAAGAAGATGCAAAAGCCAACATGAGAAAACTATAATCAAAAATGACAGAAGAGAGGCTGGCAAGGTGGCGCAAGAGGTAAGGTGTCTGTCTGCCTTGCAAGCACTAGTCAAGGAAGGACTGCGGTTCGATCCCCCATCGTCCCATATGGTCCCCCAAGTCAGGGGCAATTTCTGAGCACTTAGCCAGGAGTAACCCCTGAGCACCAAAAGGGTGTGGCCCGAAACAAAACAAAACAAAACAAAAATGACAGAAGAGTATAGTTGGAATTAAAAATATCAGTAGAAGGTATGACCAGCAAAATAACAGCAGTTGAGAAAAAGAGGAACTCCAAATAATGAAAAAAAATTCTAGAAAACAGAAGATGGATAAAGTCACACCAGAGAACTAGGGGTAAATTTCAGGAAAAACAATATTAGAAACATTGGAGTTCCTTAGAACAGGAAGGCATAAATGAGTCTGGAGAGACAGATGTTTTGTTTTGAGGCCACACCTGGTGACACTCAGGGGTTACTCCTGGCTATGCACTCAGAAATCGCTCCTGGCTTAGGGGACCATATGGGACGCCAGGGAATCGAACTGTGGTGTATCCTAGCTAAGTGTGTCCAAGGCAAGCACCCTACTGCTTGTATCACTGCTCCGGCCCCTGAAAATATTAATCTTAATATTTGGAATAAATGTTTGGTATTTTTGGAATAGAATGCTTAATTGTTATTCAAACTATTTTCTATGAAGCTTTTTTTAATATTTTATATAAACACTGATTACATACATAACTGTGTTTGGGTTTCAGTCATGTAAAGAACACCACCCATCACCAGTGCAACGTTCCCATCACCATTGTCCTAAATCTCCCTCCTCGCCACCCACCACCCGCCTGTACTTTAGACAGCTCTCCACCTCCCTCATACATTCTCATTATTAGGACAGTTCAAAATGTAGTTATTTCTCTGACTAAACTCATCACTCTTTGTGGTGAGCTTTATGAAGTGAGCTGGAACTTCCAGCTCTTTTCTCTTTTGTGTCTGAAAATTATTATTGCAAGAATGTCTTTCATTTTTCTTAAAACCCATAGATTAGTGATACCATTCTG
>PVKC010029236.1:0-15185 GCA_004027635.1 Crocidura indochinensis
GTCACATTTTTTTTTTTTTTGGTTTTTGGGCCACACCCAGTGACGCTCAGGGGTTACTCCTGGCTATTCGCTCAGAAGTTGCTCCTGGCAGGCATGGGAGACCATTTGGGAACCGGGGGATCGAACCGTGGTCCGTCCAAGGCTAGCGCGGTAAGGCAGGCACCTTACCTGCAGCGCCACCGCCCGGCCCCTAAGAGGTCACATTTTAAAACAGGCTAATAGCCTATCTGTGCCCTTTCATAACTGAAAAAATGGAGTTCACCAAACTGGCCTGGGTCTGTGCACCTCAGCCCCTCAGCCTCTCAGTGGCCAACACTCAGTCGGTAGTGCCCCACCTGGGCCCTGCCAGGCCACACAGCAGGTAGGGTTGGGGTCCTATCTCTAAAGGTAGCCAGTTTCAGAATCTCATTCCCATTCTAAGCACTTGTGAGGAAAACCTCACTCCCATCCTTAGCACTTGTCAAGAGCAAATTAATTCCCTACGTATATTTCCATCTGTCTTGAGCATGGAATTTAAAACAATCTGAGTATGTTTAGTAGTTTTCAAATTTTATTTTAGGAAGCAAAATGTTGTTTTTCAGGTATAATCTGCCTTAATATTTTTACAGAGACTGGAGGGATAGCCCCAAGGGTATGGCACGTGTATGTAGTCAACCTGGACTTAATTCCCAGCTCCCTGACACAAACCTGCCAGGAATGATCCCTTAGTGCAGGGATTACTCCACTAGGGTGGCCCCCAAACAAAACCTTTGTAAATTTTACACATTTTTGGACAGATATTCGACCACATAGTTTTAAATATTAAAATATTCCAAATCTCATTTTAATATTGTTCATCTGTGTTGAATAGAATTGTTTTTGACAACCTGACCTATATTTTATCTTTAGACATTTAGATTTTTTTTTAGATTGGTATATATATATTTTTTGTTTTGGTTTTGGGCTCATACCCTGCTGTGCTTAGGTGGGCATGGGGGCCCTATATGTGGGGGTATGTGGGGATTAAATCCAGTTCAGTCACATGCAAGGCAAGCTCCCTACCCACTGTGCTATCACTCTGTTTCTGCTTTGACCAAACACGGGCATTTTTATCTCGAACGTCCAAATTTGGATCCCCAGATTCCAAAACCTTTATTTCAATTATATAGGAAAGCACTTCAGTTTTCCTAGTATGTTTTATTTCACTTGTATTTGGAGGGAGAAGGCTTTTGGTCACACCGGGCAGTGTTCTGGGTTTACTTTTGGTTCTGTACTCAGGAATCAGTCCTAATTTACGGGACCAGATAGTGTTACACGAATTGAAATTGGGTAGGCCCCATGCAAGTTAAGTTCTACCCACTGTTTATTTCTCCAACCCAATTTTCCTAAGCTTTTTGCTTCTGAGCTTGATGAAAATATCCACTTTATTTTTAGTGCTCCAGAATGTCACCTCCTCACAATTCCTTAGACATGGTGGATACTCTCCATCCTCAAACCTGCTTTTCTTGCATTACCTACTACCTGAGTAGTACCTGAGTACTCACTACCTGAGTCATAGTCCTACTTATAATTTTTGCAAAGCTGAGCCTCACACATGCAGATCACTGAGCTACATCAAAAGCCCTTAAAGCTCTTCTTTATTTGATGGGGGAAAGGGAAGGTTGAACCACACCTGATGCTGCTCAGGGCTTGCTTACTTACTCTTGCCTCAGGCATCATTCCTAGAGGTGCTGGGGGATCATATGATGTGTTGGAGATGAATCAGGGTCAGCCACATGCAATGTAACCAACCACCTTACTCCCCTGAACTATCTTTTGGTGCCCTCTATTTTCCCACTAGTATGGAGCTCTCTAAGGTAAACACTTGCCTGCTATACTCATACCATGTTCTCACCACACCCAGCACAAAACATTAAAAAACAAAACAAAACAAAAAACACCAGGAGAGTGAAGGGAAAAAATTTTATGAGACCTACAATTCCATGTACTGCTAAGTGTTTCTTTCATAGTTCTGATGTGAAAGTCAAATTCTTTTCTCTATGAAATTGGGCCTCACTACTTCACTCTTGATGTCTTACTTTTGGGCCAGCCTCATGGTTCCCTAGAAGGCTGGATCAGAGGAATCAATATCTGTCAATCTGCTGTGATGAAGTTGGAGAAGCCAGAAGCTAAAAGAGACAGTTCTCTGGGTCTGGTGATCAAGCTCCGGAATGGTCACTTATTCCCAGGTAGCAGAGGGGAGTGGCTGAAGGTCACTGCAATAGCCCCTCCTACTGCCCACAAGAGGGCAGCAGTGACCAGCCCCTAAGACCAGCCCTTCAATAGGTGGGATTTTCAAGAAGAGTGAATTTTCAGGGATCCTCTAAGCCAGGGGTCTCAAACTCGTGGCCCATGGGCCCCAAATGGCCCTCCTTACAACATTTTGTGGCCCTGCCCTAGAGGAATTTTTTTTGTTTTGTTTTGTTTTAGTTGTTTGGGTCACAGCCCCCAATGTTCAAGGCTTACTACTGACTTTGCATTCAAGGTTCACCCCGGCTTTGCCTCCTGCAGCCCCCAGCTAAATTGAGTTTGAGGCCCCTGCTAAGCTTTCCCTCATTTTCTCGCTCTGCCATGATGTCAGGTGTTGCTCATTCACTGTGATGAAAAAAAAAAAAAAGCAGAAAAGAGAAGACAAAGGAGAGCTGTATGGTTTGTCTTTTCTGATAAAAGGGGAAGAAAGAAATGTTCTCTTAATTGAGCAAGCTAGCATGTGCAAAGATAGCACAAAATTGACCCGGAGGTCACATTTATTGTATAAATAAAGGCATGGAAGTGGCTTAGAAACACAGTGGGGAGCACTGTGGATGTGATAAATCCAGGAGAGACTGGGAATGACTGAGCCTGGGAGGCCAGCGACGCCCCAGCCATCTGAACATTTTCCTATTTCTTTCCACTGACTCACTGAAATGGCATCAAGCACCTATTGTGTGCTGAGCTCTGAGATCATCAGGGACCCCAGGTGAACAAGCCAGTTTGGATTGGAGAGAAGGCCATGATGGGAACCATTAACATTGAACAAATGTGGGTGAAAGGAGGCTGGGATCAGAGGAAAACCCATAGTCCAAGAGAGTGAATGAGGCTCCGTGGGGAAGACAATTCCTTGGGAAAGTTGGGGTGAAGCAGTGAGTGAAGCAGCTTGGCTGCTGCCACTGAGGCTTAGCAGGGAGAGGTCTCAGGGAGCCTGGAGGAGGGCAGAGGCCGGTATATCTGTTTGGGAGACACATTAGGATAGTGGGTCTTCAGTCAAAGAGCAAGAGGGCTACAGCATCATTATAATAACCATCAAATTTGCTCTCGGGCCATGGGTGTGAGGGCCAGGGAGTCCAAGGTTTCAAGACCACCAGCTTCTCCAAATCCAGAGCTGACATTTTCTCCCCAGAGAAGAGACTGTATGGGGCTGGTGGGAGGCAGGACTGTCAGCAACAAGGCCTCCCCTTTTCTGGCTCAGCTTTCAGAGCCTCCCTTTGCCTGCAAAGGAGGCAGGCAGGTGTATTCTGTTGAGAGAAGGAAACTGAGGCCCAGGGAGGGGCAGCAACGGAGATGGTGAAATGCAGGCAGAGGTAGCTGGCACTAGGGTGTAGTCTCTAGTCAAAGCACTAGGCTTTGTCTTTCTCTTAGGCCTTTTCTCCCTGGAGGGGCTCCAGGGCCTCTTTCTCAGAGGCCAGAGGCTCTGAGTCTGCCCCAGGGAGTCCATTTGGGGTATCTCCATCTGCTTCCATCTTCTCCTTCAATTTCCGTTTGAAGAAGCCAATCTGTAGGAAGGCAGAGTGTGAGCAAGCCTCAAGACCACCTGTCCCACACAGGGGGCATAAAGGCTGTTTCTTATTGAGAAGATCCATAGGGTTCATGGTGTGGAAAGGGACCTGCCTGGTTCCTAGCAATAAGCTGCACACTTGTCCATTTCACAGGTCATAAGTTAGTCCTGTCATGCGTACACTGTCTGCTGTTACTGATACCTAAATGGGCTTATGCCGCCTACACTGGTAAAGTGCAAATGAAGCTATTTTTTTTTTTTTTAGCGCAATCAATCAAGAAAATTACTTCTGCAGGATATGAGGGCAGGACTGGAGAGCTAGCTCAGGGCAGGTCTGTGCGTTTAGCCTGGGCTGGAACCTGGGCAACGTATTTGTCAAGCGTCCCAGGGAATGACCCCCCTGAGCTTTGAGCTGGGAGTAGGTTCTCAACACTGCTGGTGGGGTCCAAGATCTGAAAAGAAAAACTTTTTTTTTAAATTTTTGGGCCATACCCAGTGACACTCGGGTTACTCCTGAGATCAGAAATCGCCCCTGGCTTGAGGGACCATATGGGATGCCGGGGGATCGAGGAGAGTGCTGGGGAGGTCTCATTTGCTGGGTTGAGGGAGTGCTAGGGAGGACTTATTTGCTGGGTGAGCCATGTGTCTTTCTGATCCTCATCCTGATATGTCAGTGCTCTCCTCCCTGACTCCACCTCACTTCCCAGCCTGGGAAGCTCAGCAATACCCCTACTCTCACTGTTCTCACCTTGTAGAGCACCCAGAAAATCAGCAGCAGCACCAACAATCCTCCAAAACTGCTTATCAGGTAGAGATGGAGCATATTTTTTTCGTAGATGATGTCAACTTTCATGATGACCTGGCGGTGGGGAGAGAAGTGTGCATGGAGGAAGCCTTTCACCCCTCACCACTTCCCGGGGTCTCAGCATTTCCCATATGGACTATAGCAGACCCTGTTTCAAACCCAGGCTGTCACAGCTTCTGGAGTAAAATGGCAACCTGCTCTCCTGAGCTCCTAAAACAGCTCTTCTCAGCCCAGATATCAAGGCCAGCGTCTCAGTTCTGCAGGAACCTTCCAGAATCTGGCACCAGCTTGCCTTCCTTCCTAACCCTAGGTCCCCTTTGATCCTGAACTTCCTGCTCTTGGGCTTGCTGTAGCCTCCTTAACTCAGCGTACTACTTGATGTGTGGGTACTGTCAAATCTCTGTCCCCAATATATTCCCACCAGCAGCCCCATTGGCGGTTCTTTCTAGTTGCAGGCAAACTGAGTCTTAGCTCAAACCTCTCTCCTCCCCTCCCTGCAGCTCTGTGGGACTCCTTAAACCCTTCTCTGAAGTCCCTCTGGATTCTCTGGAGAGAACACCAGTACCTGAGCCAGGGAGGCATTGCTGCCATAGAGATGGAAGTGCTTGGTGCTGTTGAAGGAGACAAAGACTGAGCTGCAGAGGCTGAGCATGGTGGATTCCTGCGGTGGTGGAATAAGGCCAGGGAGAACAAGGGTCAAGAAATTGCAGATTCCTGCCCCATCCCAAGGTTCCTGGGAGCATCTTAGGGGCCCACCACCTCCGCTCAGTTCCCTCCTGAAACAATCTGTGGTGTCACTCCCAATTGGCAAAACAGATTTTCCTAGAAAGAACATTGAGGAACCTATCCAAAGACCTGAGAAGTTCCCACAAGTCACAGCTGGTAGTAGAAAGAGAGCTGCCCCAGTCTCCAGCACTTGGTGAGGGGTGCCAGGACCTACCTTGATCTCCCCTACAAGTTCCAGGATGCCCGTCACTTGCAGCTGAAGCTCCTCCTTGAAGACTAGTGGGCAACGAAGCTGGGTTTCTGATAGGCAAGGCTGCTGGGAGGAAGGAAAGTAGAGGAACAGGGTTAGGGGTGCCCACCCTGGTTGTCACCCCACTCTCCCACCTGCAAGCTGTACCTCAGCCGGGGTCTGCAGTTGCACCGTCTCCATAGGGTGGCAGCTGATAGAGGACTCCTAGGAACAGTGAGTGGGGTTCATGAGCTGGAGCTGCAGGGGCCCTAGACCTGGACAGAGATGCCATTCCTCCCACAGGCCCTTGGAGCTCTGGTGCTCCCTTCTGGCAGCACCAGGTCCCAGAGGAGTCCCCATTTTGCCTCCCCTTGATGGCCCCACAGACCTGTGCTGTCGCCACCTGTACTCTCCATTCCTGCCTGAGGAGCTTCTCATTCTGGGGCCTCGGGAACCGCACCAAGGCCTCCAGGGAGGGTATTTTGTATTGGTTGACAGGATCCTCACCAAATACAGGTTGAATCCTCACCTGGTAGAAGGACAAAGGGCTGCACGACTGGCCCCCAGCCCTGAGCATGGGCCTTGTCCAGGGCTCAGTCACAGGCCTAAGACCTACCCTCTGCAGATGGGCACAGCCAGAACCCTGTTCAGGCTTCATGTGTTTTTTTTTTTGGTTTTGTTTTGGGTTTTTTTTGGGGGGTGGGCCACACCCGGCGGTGCTCAGGGGTTACTCCTGGCTGTCTGCTCAGAAACAGCTCCTGGTAGACACGGGGGACCATATGGGACACCAGGATTTGAACCAACCACCTTTGGTCCTGAATTGGCTGCTTGCAAGGCAAACGCCGCTGTGCTATCTCTCTGGGCCCTTCATGTGTTTTTCTATTGCTTCCACAGGGTGCTGGGTCCTGCTTCAACCTCCTCAGAGAGACCAGGTCTCATCCATACCCAGTACACAGACAATACTCTCTCCTCACCATCTGCCAACCTGCAGCAGTCAGGGCCTCTCTTTGGGGCCTTGCTTTTCTCCACAGTAAAGTAAAATGGCTTGGACTGGGTCAAAGCCTGCTCCAGTCTCTGAGGTCGCTTCAACAAGCCTGAGGGAACTAGGGCTTTAGTCTCAGAGCCTTGTCCTTTTGGGGAGCCTTGTAAATAGACAGCTCAGCTCTGTACCCCAAGCCTGGGGAACATGACAGTTCCTGAGCGTGGAGGCTGAACGCAGGGACCTAGTGATGGGCACATCTTGGATTTGATCTTCCCCCTTCTAGCAGTTCTCTGTCAGGAGGCCTGCTCTGTTCAGCCCCGTACACCCTTTGTAATATGGGAATGAAGGTTCTGTCTACCAATGGGACCTTCTGGTGTGACAGATTTCACAGGGTGTGACACTGAGCCAGTGACCAAATTTACTACAGTGGCTTATGGAATGTTCAAATATTCTCTGGGTCTGTATTATATCAGTAATTTTTGAAGAAGGAAAGTCTGGCCTGGCCTCACAGAGAATCTGGGTCCAGTCTTGTAAGCTAATAAACCTTAACAAAGGTGTTCCCACAACTTCCTTTTTCCTAAACCTTTTTTAAACGTTTTCTTTTGTTATGTAAAAGCACATCTAGATTACAGGACCTTCTCCTATTTTGGTGGATTTGGTTGTGGATAATAAAGAGAGAGCAGTTTTGGCTTTTGGCGGGTGCAGAGGGTGCACATGGCAGAAAGAGGTCGTGAAGTGAAAAGCAAACTGATTCCAATGAATCTCTTTTCTGACTATTTGGTATTATTTCCTCGCTGCTATCCTGGTACATCAGACCCAGCTGCATGGTGTTAGAAACACAGTGTGTGGGGCAGTCTCACAACTCCTGGATATTTTAATTTTATAGTCAGTCTCTCTTCTGGAGCCACTGGAGTGGCATTTGACCCTAAAGACCTCAGTTCCTTGAGTCCTACCTTATAGAAGTGTGTAACCTGTTGGATCTTGGGACCCTTCGGTGCGAAGCTGACATACATTGTGGAGTTTTCCTGGCTGTAGAAACAGGAGAGGAGGTGAGGGTAAGGCAGGCCAGACTCTGCTGTCTAAAGGGGAGCTTCCAAGTCTCATGAAGGTTTGCAAACTGAGGCTCATGGAAGGGTCAGCTTCTTGCCCAGAGACCTGCCTGCATCAGGTGCCTTCAGAGCCTTGTTCTCCCCTACATTCCCTCTCCAAGGCAGCTCAGGGTCTGGGGTCTCATTGTGTATCTTCTGGAATCCTATCACACTCTCCACACACATTTCCAGGACCTGTTCAGAATGATCTAAAGGGCCACTCACCTGCTAAGCTTCATGCAGGGCTCCTGCTACCCTCAGGGTCAGGCTCGAAATCCCCAGTCTGAGCCTGCCCCCACTAGCTGAAATAGTGAGTCTATGCCCATACACTCCCTACTCCCCAGGTCCATCCCTACTTGCTTCCCTATGCTGTGCTCTCTGGCAAGCTAGTCTCCATCCTTGCTGGCTGCTCTCTGAATCCCCTATGTTGCCAGACCCCAGAGCTGGCCTCTCCTTCACGAACCTGTTCATCAGTGCCAGCTTTTCTCTCTCTAACTCAGCAGCATCTATTAGACAAGCTCTGCTTGCTCAGCAGAGCTGGAGACCCATCTTAGCCCTTCTCACCCCTGCTTAGCACTGAGCCAAAGTCTCCCCACCCTTCACACAGCTGGTGTGGTGAATGAGGCCCTCCAAGACTTCTAGGGGTTCCTGCCCATAGTGCTTCCTGGCCAGATGGGAGTATGATTGTGTCTCTGACACCACTGTGGTGAGTGGCCCTGGAATGCTCTTTCCCTTGTTCTTGCTCTTCTGGGCCCTGGAAAGTCAGGGCTACCAGCCTGACTGAAAGTGTGGTCCTGGGGTAAGCAAATTTCTCTCCAGATTCAGGCTTCTAGCCCCCTCAATCTGCAGTGTATGCTAAATAAACTGGAGAGCAGCATAGTGGCTCAGAATCCCTGAGAGCCTTCAACCTTCAACCTTCAAGATCCTGAACCTAGTTCTATAAGGCCCAAACCTTATAGGAAGAGTGTTTGCCTTGCATGTGGCCCATGAAGGTTTGATTTTCGGCATTCCAGATGGTCCCCCACCAGAGTGGGCACTACTGGGTGTGGTCTTAAAACAAGCAATCCCCCAAAACAAAGAAACAAGAAAACTGTTGAGTGGTTGTGGCATCATTGGTTCTAACCACTCTTATGGAGCTCCAGGGGAAGTCTGAGAGGTCGGGCTGGGGACCAGGACTCACTCCTCAGTGAGGATGTTGACGGGGTACAGCACTGTGGTGTTGATAGTGTCCACGTTGTTCTTTAAGAGGTTGGCATCCTCATTGTCACTGCCAGGGGATGGGGGAAGCCATGTTAGAGCACAGAGGTAGGATGGGGGTAGGGGAACAGGGGTGCTGGGGGCTCCTGGGGCTTCTCACCAGCTTACGTTGGCGTGAAGCTCCAATAAGTCCTCCCAGGAACTGTTGGGCACAGTGTGGAACATCACCTGGATAGAGACCTGGGAAGGAGGAAGGGCCGAGTCAGCCCCTGCCAATCGCTCATTAGATCTTGAACACTGGACTAGAGGTTGAGGCCCACTAGTTAGATAAGGAGCCTAAGGTCCCAAAGGGTGAAGTGACAGTGGAGTCAGAAAAGGAAGAGCTCAGCTCCACCAGGCTGAGTCCTAAGTGGTCCTAAGGAAATGTGGTTCTGCTCACTGCCTTGAGCGAGCCTGGGATTTCTCTTCAATGCCAGCACTCCCCAAAGCCACCTGTGTGCTGGAGTTCCCCACTCACCATGCTGTCTGCTCTGAAGATCGGGGAGCTCACATTGCAGGACAAGCTCAGGAGCCTGGACTCACCAGGAAGCTCCTCACAGCTCACGGGTATCTGGCTGTGGAGCTGAAGGGAGAAGGAAGAGGAAGGGCTTCTGAGGGGCTGGAGAGAGAGTACAGTAGGCAGGGCATTTGCCTGGCCTGGGTTTGATTTCCTCCATCCCATATGGTCCCCGGAGCACTACCAGGAGTGATTCCTGAGCACAAAACCCTGAACACCACTGAGTGTGGCCCTAAAAATCCCTCCTAAAATCAAACAAACAATAAAGGGTTTCTGAAGGGGTACAACTGAGACATCCCAGAGACTCTGCACCCCATGTCCCACCCCTTCAGGGCACCATCCCCACGTGGGCCAAGGATCAGGGGACAGATAATGATTCAGCTGAGAATGTTCACTGCAAACAATCACATGTTTGAAGGTATCGAGCAATCACAGAAACAAGCCAGGCCCACTGCCTCTGATCCCCTCACTGAGGGTCTGGGGAGCTGGCAGGAGTCCTGTTACCTCTCTCTAGGTTAGCAAGGATTTGAGGAGTAACAAGCCACTTCCCCCACCCCCACCAATGTCAGGCAAGGCAGGGTTAATGTTGACCCCTCAGACTCCCACCCTCAGACTAGAAGGGAATTAGACTAGGTAATTTAGGCTGGGAAGATCCAGTGACTCCCTCTAATTTTACTTCTGTTGAAACTCAGGTCAGGACAAATGCTGCTGAACATGAGGGTTCTATTTGAGATGATGAAAGTGCTCAGTAAACAGTGCTGATGCTTGCACAACACTGTGGTCTGTGATGAAAGTCCCTGGACTGGCTACTACAACACTTTCTCCCCAAACAAACCACTAAAATGGTAGGTTTTGTTTTTAATTTTTCCAGAGCCCATGAGTAAAGCAGTGTTTCATACCTGCAGGGCAGGCTCTGCTACTGAGCTATAACCCCAGCTGAAATAGTGATGTATGCTGTGCTGAGACACATTCCAGGGTGCGTGAGACCCACTGTGCCAGGGATGAAGCCTGGTCCTCCCACATGTCCTGCACGTGCTCTGTCCCTGGAGTCATCTCTCCATTCCAAAATGGTAGACTTTATACACATTTTACCACAATAAATATTTCTTTAAAAAGATGGAGACCACAATGCTAATTACAACAAATATAGAATAAGCACATGAAAACATAGTCTATAGTTCTGTGTACTGCTACAGAACAGACAGCAGATTATTAAATTACATATGATGGGGCCAGAGAGATAGCATGAAGGTAAGGCATTTGCCTTGCATGCAGAAGGATGGTGATTCGAATCCTGGCATCCCATATGGTCCCCCGAGCCTGCCAGGAGCGATTTCTGAGTGTAGAGCCAGGCGTAGCACTGGGTGATGCTGGATGTGATTTCCCCACCCCCCAAAAGAAATTACATATGAATAAGTGTCAGTTACAAAGCACATATGATGGTCCTTAAACTTCTCTTTGTTTTCCCACTTTCTGTGGTGATCTGGGATTACTTTCACAATAATAATTAAAACAACAAAAGTGGGCCAGAGGGATAGCATAGAGGTAGGACATTTGCCTTGCAAGCAGAAGGACAGTGGTTCAAAACCCGGCATCCCATATGGTCCCCCGAGCCTACCAGGAGTAATTTCTGAGCATAGAGCCAGGAATGACCCTTGAGCATTGTTAGGTGTGACCCAAAAACCAAACCAAACCAAACCAAACAAAACAAAACACAACAAAAGCGTCTGTTAAACATCCCAGGTGGTCTTTAAAATGCAACAGCCGGGCCAGAGTTTACACCTGCCTTTGATCCCCAGCACTATTTGGTCCCACCAGTACCACAAGGGTGGCTCCTAGAAGAGCAAGCATAAAGGATGAGCCTGCAGGGGGAGGTGATGGTCTCATTAAAGCACAAGCATGGCCAAGGACACAGGTGTGCAGGGATCATGGTCCTTGAGCTGCTACTGCCCTGGGTATCCTCAGACTGTGATCCATCATGGAATCTGAGGCCCAGAGAGCTGGGAAATGACCATCAAGTTGAGACCCAGTGGTGGCCCTGCTACTTGACCATGCTGGCAGCTCCCCTTGGGGTCCAGCCTTCTCCTTACCTTGAGTACTTCCACTTTTCGGAAGGAGAGTCCTCGGGGATAGCACAAGCCCAACTGTACCCAATATGCATCTTCTTTTATATTTTTCAGCCTCAGCACCACTGAGAGACTGGCAGAGGGCGTCAGACGGAGGACTGTGGATCTAGGAGAAAGAGTGGAGGAAAGTTTTGAGTGTCAAGGCAAAGAAAGCAGGAGCAGAGGTGTGGACTCCCATAGCTGAGGAATCTGCTTCGTTCAGTTATGGAAGTGTCAAAGAAACACAAAGCAGGGCTGGAGAGATAGCATGGAGGTAGGGTGTTTGCCTTGCATGCAGAAGGAATGTGGTTCAAATCCTGACATTCCATATGGTCCCCCAACCCTGCTAGAAGCGATTTCTGAGTGTAGAGCCAGGAGTAACCCATGAGTGCTGCTAGGTGTGACCCAAAACCAAACCTAACCAAAATAAACAAACAAACAAAAGAAACACAAAGTGGGGCGGAGAGATAGCATGGAGGTAAAGCATTTGCCT
Organism: Crocidura indochinensis; assembly: GCA_004027635.1. Classification (NCBI taxonomy): domain Eukaryota; kingdom Metazoa; phylum Chordata; class Mammalia; order Eulipotyphla; family Soricidae; genus Crocidura; species Crocidura indochinensis. The sequence continues at coordinate 11,954 of PVKC010029236.1, forward strand.
TGCATGCAGAAGATCAGGTGGTTCAAATCCCGGCATCCCATATGATCCCCTGAGCCTGCCAGGAGCGATTTCTGAGCATAGAGCCAGAAGTAACCCCTGAACATGGCTGGGTGTGACCCAAATACCAAAAAAAAAAAAAAGAAAAAGAAAAAAGAAAAAAAAAACACAAAGCAGCTCTTGGCTAGAGTGACAGTGTAGCAGGTAAGGGGCTTGTTTGTCTTATAACCAGCCAAACTGGCTCTGTTCCCCAGTACTGTCCCCCCAAAAATTGCAGAGCCAGGAGTAAGCCCTAAGTATCACTGAGTGTGCTCTCCTCAAAAACAAAACAAACAAACCAATGCAGCTCCTCTGCCCAGACTTTGCATGTTGCACTCTCATATCATCCTGACAGTGGGACACCGAGGCTAGACCCTACAACCAGCCAGGCAGCCCTGACTTCTCTTCAGCACCCAGGGACTGCCTGGGGAAGTCAGTGAGAGGGATCAGGGTGTTGCGGCTGGTGGAGCCTTTCAGACCTTTCAGAGAAGAAGAGCTGCAGGTCGGCCTCACATTTCTTATCCTCGCCGCAGTTCTTCTCAAAGGGAATCTGAAAGGCCAAGGTCAAAGGGCTGGAGACCCAGTGCCACAGGTCCAGAAAGCCTGACCCTGGCCTCCCAGTCAAACTTGCCCTCTTACCTCCTTGGTTTCAGAGTGTGGTGACGGTCTTAGGATGGGCCGCACATCTGGGCCTTGTTGATGAGCCTGGGAGACAAAGAGAGGTTAGTTGAGATAGCAGAAGGATGGGCAGGCCTGGGGAGCATTAACTGGGCCCCATACAGGTTCTCCCACCATCCTGACTCAGCCTAAGGCCATCCATCAGCTCTCCTCCCTGGGCAGCTCCTTGAGGGAGACTAAGATCAAGTGGCTCCAGTCTCTCTCCTGACATGAGATCTGGGACTTGTCAAAGCTGCTCTGAATCTCCTGGATCAGCCTCCCTGGCAGGAAGGAAGGCCTCCGGGACTCTGATCCCTGTTTCCCTCAGAATAGACTGAGCAGTTTCTTCATTTCCAGATGCCTTGTTCTGGGGGAGGCCCTTTCATAGCAGAGAAGTACAGACACCAGAGAGACCCCCAGACATTTTCTTTCTTTTCTTTTTTATTGTTTGTTTGTTGGTTTGTTTGGGGGCCACACTGAGAGGCACTCAGAAATAGCTCTTGGTGGGAGCACAGAGGGTAGAGCATTTACTTTGCACGCGGCCATGTCAGGTTCAATCCCTGGCATCCCATATGTTCCCCCGAGCCTGCCAGGAGCAATTTCTGAGCACAGAATCAGGAAAACCTCTGATTGCTGCCAGGTGCACACCTTCTACCCTCATATGGAATGGCCATGTGCAAGGCAAACACCCTTCCCTCTGTGCTATCACTTCAGTTCCAGCCGAAGTATTTTCTTGCTGTGATGAGACAGGAAAAAAACAGGAAAACATAAAAGCATATAGAAGGGAATCCTGCACCTGTGGGCATCAGGGAAGTTTCCTGAAGAGGCCTGAACTGAAATTTAAAGGAGGTATCATAGGAATCCAGGTAAAGAGGCTGGAGACTAGGAAGGAAGAACAAAGCATCCAAAGGTCCAGGCCAGAAAGACAGCTTTCAGGGGGCTGTCTGGCCACAGCTTTCCCAGGAGCCTGTTAAGTGTGATCACGTGACTTAGTTGTACTCTGGGGACCACACACAGTACAACTTGGGGCTACTCCAGGTTCAGTGCCCAGGGGTTCCTCCCAGAGATTTTAGTGAGACCATGTAGTGCTGCAGATTGAAACTGAGTCTCCAGCATATAAAAAGCATGTACTTCAAATCTTTGAGGGCAGGACCATGTCCTAGATGTAGCCTAGGCTGATGGGGTTTATACAACATTCTATCATGGCAGCAACTCTCACTCTGCCCTTCACCTTCATCTCACGGGAGAGCAAGGGATACAGTGGGCACCTTCCAGCACACTCACGGGGCTCACTTAGCAGTCCCAGCTCTCTCATGAATGAAGGAGACTTTTTTTCTTTTTTGGCTTTTGGGTCACACCCTACAGCACTCAGGGGTTACTCCTGACTCTACACTCAGAAATCACTCCTGGCAGGCTTGGGGAACCATATGGGATGCTGGGATTCGAACCACCTGATCTTCTGCATGCAAGGCAAAATGCCCTACCTCCATGCTATCTCTTTGGCCCCCTTAGGGAAACATTCTTGAGGCGGGTGGAATCTGTTTCTGCTTGGGCCATGCCTTCAATTTAGCTTCTTTCCACCAGATCCTGCTGCTTCAAAGGACATCAAACCCTAGGCTAAGTATCAAGGACTTGAGACCAGCAGCCAAGCTTTAGGCCTGGAGGGAGGATGGTGGAAATAATGGATGCTGTTTCCAACCACATACTGACATGGCCCACTTAGGGAGTGCAAAAACCAAAAGGTGAATTGCACTCCTGAGCAAAAAATTGTATTTGCCAGAAAGGCCCGCTTTGAGTAGTCACAAGTCAGCTGACCTCTTTGCGTGGATTGTCTGAAAAATAATTTCATAGAGGACCGTGATATTTCACTCTTTCCCTTTAAGAAAATCAGGCCTCCGTAATTCTTCTCCTTTAAACAAAGGAAAAACAGTACCAAACTCCAGCCAAAGGCACCCTCACTGAGCAGTTTCTCTGACCAGCAACATCTTGGCACCAAAAATGTTTTTCCCAAAATTCCAAACTCAGGAGGAAAGCAATTACTAGTTTTCTACCCAAAACTCAAAACATCCTTTTCTCTTCCCTGATAATTGCTCAAGGAATTTCTCACTCCCCTGATAATTACCTGCCTTTCTTACTTCCTGAATATTACCTGGGTTCTCTCTTCCTTACGCAAAACATATACAAAATTCCTTTCCATCCTCAGTGCCTGGTTCTTTTAATATGCAGAATTTTTCTCCCATTGTCCTCTCTCAACTCTGCCTTACCTTGATAGATATCAGGTTTCTCTACCTGTCACATCATATGCTAATTCTAGCTTTGATCTCATTGATTCAATCCTTTTTCCTTTCTTCCTGCCTATGCCCCAAGAATACTACACTGCATTCCAGAGTTTGCTATATAAGTCTTAGCAAAATCAATACATTTGTCCTCGCTTCATCTGACGTGGATCCCCATGCATCGCGTGTGGTAATTCATTTTTCTACATTAATAATTCCATTTTCAGTCTCCTCGTGTCTCACCCTCTCCCGTGTTAGGTTTT
>PVKC010029237.1:0-15183 GCA_004027635.1 Crocidura indochinensis
AGTTCTTACTCACTCATTGGCTCGCTGGCAGTTTCAGAATGCAGTGATTTCTGGGTTCGATTCCCAGGGGTCTGATCTCTTATGGGACTCCAAGAATTGAGCAAAGAGAGAAGCACAGGAAGAAAGCCCCCTCAGTCCAAAGTTTTCTCAGCAGAGCGCAGCTGGGAAAACATTTTCTCTTAATAACCAAAATGTGCTGAAAATTTGAAAGCCTACAATATGGAGATGAAACAGGTAAAAGAGAAAAATCTTTTAACAATCTTTAAAAAAAAGGACAGTGTTCCAGACAAAAGTAATAATTCCACTGAAAGGAAAAAAATCTATTGACAATTTAGTGTGTGTTGCAAGAAACCAAACTAAAATACACACAAAAAAGAAAAAATGGCACTTTGTTAAAGGATTATGATATATCATAAAGTAATTATGATAGAATGCCTGAAACATTTTTAAAGTAATTTTTTATTTAGCATATTTGTTACAAAATTATTCATACTTGAGTTTCAATCATATAATGTAACCACCCTTCACCAGTGTACTTTCCCCACCACCAAGGTCCTTTGTTTCCTTCCCCTTCACCCTCCTCTGCCTATGTCAGGGGCAGGCATTTTGCTTTTTTTTTTCTCTCTATCTTTCTTTCCCTTTATGACACTGAGGTTTGAAATTTTTCCTTTATGACACCATGGTTTGCAATTGTTAATTAAAGGGTACCATGCTTGTCAGCTATTCATTTTCAGCATCCAGTTCTTGTCCAGAGTGATATGTTCTAACCATCAATGTCATAATGTACCTTTCTCTATTCTAACTGAATTCACCACTTATTATGGTAAGCTTCCTATCATGGACTAGTCGTCTTGTTCCTCATCCCTATTTTCTCTAAATATTATTACCACATTGCCATTTATTGTTCTTATATGCCACAAATTATTATTCTCTGTCTACACTTCTCCTTCTGACTCGTTTCACTCAGAATAAGAATCTAATGTGTTGATGTATGTACAAATGGTGCACTGTGCATGGCTCAGTGTTTTTGTTAGTCACAAGAAACAAGTTGCACAGCCATACAATGTATCCACTCATTGTATGATAGACTGGATTCAAAAAAACTCCCTGCTGGGCCGGGCGGTGGCGCTGCAGGTAAGGTGCCTGCCTTACCTCGCTAGTCTTGGACGGACCACGGTTCGATCCCCCGGTTCCCATATGGTCCCCCGTGCCTGCCAGGAGCGACTTCTGAGCGCATAGCCAGGAGTAACCCCTGAGCGTCACTGGGTGTGGCCCAAAAAAAAAAAAAAAAACTCCCTGCTGAACTAAACTCTGACAGATGACACAGTAAAGATAATTTGTGAAATTCACAATTGTGATCAAATCCAGGCTAGTCACCACCCTGGGTGAGAGCATCTTCTCTATGAAGAAGTGAAGTGGCTGTTCAGGGGAAGGGTGCTCTCTCGCCTTGTTGGCAAGAGGGAAGAAGTAGTGCAGTTCCTGTGAGAGCAGAACTCTGACTTTGTACAGCCCCAATTGGACAAGGAATGGGTAGCTAAGCTTGTGTATTTGGCAGATATTGTTCATTTTCTCTATGAATTTAATATTTCTCTGCAGGGGAGTTTCACAAGTAGTTTTTACAGTGAGACAAGCTGGATGTGTTCAAAAAAGAATATGATTGTGGGATAGCTGTATCTGAGGAGATATTGAAATGTTTTCACTCTTGCAAAAAATTTCTGATTGGCACTTATATTATGCAAAAAGTCATAATCAATATGAAAAACAGCATTTAAGGGCATTAGCTCACAACTTTAATTATGAGTACTCTGAACATGAGAATCCATGAAAAAGAAAACATTGGGTTGTGAATCCCTTCAATGAAGGTGCCCACTCTTGTGCAAAATAAAATATGTGTTTTAAGATCACTCCAGGCACTGTATTTCTAAACCCCACTCAACCTGGTCTGAAGAAGCAGGGTAGCAGGAAAGAAATGATAAACCAAGCTAGCCAGTAAAGGATGATCATGGAGTCCAAGGTCTTTTACCTTGTACTCTCTGCCTCGAACCCTAAAAGCTAGAACACCTCTTTCTTTATTAAAACCAATTCCCAATACCAGGAGGCTTCAGGTCAAGAGAGAGAGAGAGACAAAAGTACATATTCAGTGAACTTTTACATATCAAAGGAAGAGGTTTAAGAAAGGATGACGTTGGGGGAGCACCTTTGTTTAGGGTTGATACTGGGTATCATCTTACACCCTTGGAGCCAGGGCTGCACACAGGGCACACACTGACAGAGGCTAGGAGTGGAGTCCTGACTCCTGGAGTAGCCGCCTAGCACACAGAAGAGCCAAATTAAAAGTTTAAAGAGTCACATGTGGCTCGCGAGCCGCAGGTTGCCAACCACTGCTCTAGACTAAGGTCAAGGGCAGGATGCAGGCTGCAGTAGAGGTAGGATGGGGTGAGCTTGTGGCAGTGCCATGAAAGGACACTCCCTTCTAAGTCCTCATTGGGTACATGTGCATTTAAGAAAGTGTGAGTGCAGTCTAGTCCATGGATGCCAAGGGAAAGATGGGAGTTAAGAGTCATCATGCAGAAGGGAAGACAAGTTGAGGAGAAGAAATTCTATGGGGACAGATTAGGTGTTTTTAGCTCAATGAATCCCCTTATCATCTGTGTTTCTGGAAGACTCTAGTTTCTGCGTGTTCTCTCCACCATCCTCATTGTCTCAGCCGCCTCTGTTTTTTCTGGAGTCACGACATTTTTGTTTTGTTTGTTTCATGTTTGTGGGCCACATCCAGCAATGCTCAGGGCTTATTCTGGATCTGCATTCAGGAATTGTTTTTGGTAGTGCTTGGGGCTTCGTCATAAATACTGGAGATCTAAGGTGTGTATCCAACCCAGTTCAGCAGTATGCAAGGGAAGCGTTAGAGTGTTGTTCTAGCCCTCGGAGTCAGCATTTTTGCTGCTGATTCACCTCCTCCTGTTTTCTCATGGCATTAGTTGTGGGGACTCTCAGGGTCTCAGTTTAGCAAGGGTGGTGGAGCAGCCTGCATAGGACCATGGAGACCAGTTAACCAACCTTCAAAGGTGGATTATCCAATTGGGGGACGCCCTGTTCACTTTTTTTCTGGTTTTAGCTGTATGAATCAGCTGGGCCTGGAGGTATTCATTTTCCATCTTAATGTCTTGTAGAAGTTTCTAGAAAAAGGAGAGAAAGGAGGCAGAAATGGAGAAAGGGAGAGACACCCATCTGCCTAGAAGCCACAGCCAGTCTCTAACCAGTATGGTCTCAGGTCCTGGACTTTCTCCACATCTACCTTGTTCTGAGTTTACTCCTGCTGCAGCCAGTCCAGAACTCTACTTCAGCAGCACCTACTAGTATAGGGGCTTCCATCTTAGGGACTAGTTACAGGTAGGTGACCAGGTTTCTAGAAAGCTCCTATGTTTTGCTGTGTTTGGTAAAGATACTGGTACCTTTTTCCTCCAGAAACTGCCTTCTTTCTGCAGGTCAACATACAACAATGCTGCCAGGAAGGAGGAAATATGGCTGAGCACAGGAATAGGAGGCACTTTCTACTCAGTCTTACCCCTGAACCATAATTTGAGGTGCAGTGGTGACTGTTTCCTGTCATGACACATTTTTAAACTGCCTTGGGAGTACTTTGTCCCAAAGTATAGTATTCATTGACAATTCATTGATGTGTAGTATTCATTGACAATTCTGCCTGGTTTGGGGGTACAACTGTCCCCCCTGATCAATCCTTCCCCCATGATAAAGGGTGTGGAGGACTCACTGTGTGACTCATGTGCACAGCAGTAAATAAGACTCAATGTTGTTGCTTGTATCTTCAAGCTAATCCTGGGGGGCTATTCACTTGTTTCTGTATTCAGTAGAGTACAAAAGGAGAAGAGACGGGATGAGGGGAAATAGGGGAACGTAGACAAGGGTAATGTGAAGGGAATGTGAAGAGAATGTGGGCAACAGGAGGGAGAAAGAACAGGGCTAGGGAAGATTAAAGTGATTTTGAGAGGGTATGTTTCATGGGTGTGATAAAACAAGAGGGCAAAACATGAATATAAAACTTAGCCCAGTCTGACTAATAGTTCAGTTCCAGGTGATGTTCCTGAAAGGAATTCTACCCCATTGCTAGTGTCTTTAATATCCTGCTTAGAGGTCAGATTCATATTCAAGTTCACATCCTCTAGGCTCAGCTCTGCCTTCTCTCAGGTTTGGACTTCCTTCCATGGGTAAGAGCTAGGAAAGAATGAATCTTTGGGTGTTCTTGGGAAATACAAGCCCTTCTCATGGTTCCTGGAGTTTTAAGGAGGCTAAGATTGGCACTCCTCCTGAGTAGAATTTACTTCTTCAATTTCTGGCCTGGCCTCTGAGCTCCTGAGCACCAAAAATTTTCACTATTGGGCATTCTTTGCTGAATGCATCAACCAGAAACTCTCTAAATTAAGCAAACACGGGTCAAGGTTAGCCTGCTCTCGGGCCACATGGAATCTGTGGCCAAATATCTTGTTGGACTCAGACCACATGTTCATGTGCTCAAGGTAGTGTTCTTTCTGGATCTGCAACTTTGTCAGCCATATCTTTAGGTGAAATAAAGCTCTCAAAATTGGCATGAAGCAAAGGAGGCCAATCCTGCCCTCTCTGCCTCTGCTTTGGTCATTTCTCATGGCATGCCTTGTTGATCTGTGGTCACTCTAGACCAGGGGTCTCAAACTCGTGGCCTGCAAGCCATTTACGGCCCTCCGTACAACATTTTGTGGCCCTGCCCTAGAGTAATCTTTTTTGTTTTGTTTTGTTTTAGTTATTTGGGTTACACCCCCCAATACTCAAGGCTTACTACTGACTTTGCACTCAAGGATCACCCCGACATTGCCTCCTGCAGCCCCCAGGTAAATTGAGTTTGAGACCCCTGCTCTAGACAGTCACCCACATTCCCACTATCTCTGCAGCCCATTAATTGGAGTCAAGTAAGTTGGGAATTGAGAAAATACAAGCTGGTGTGTCCCAGGAGCCATAAAAAGGTGTATGTGGCTCACTAGAGCCTCTCTGCCAGGACGCCTGGCAATTTCAGTGTCTTGATGCTCCTATCATTCCCACCATTCTCACTGTTCCCGCTGTCTCCCTCACTACAATCTCCTTTGCTGTTGGGGACCCCCCAGGTATCAGACAACTCAGGGTGCTGGAGCAGTATTCTTCTTCAGCAGCACCTGCTAGAGCCTCAGCTCATGAGCATCCAAAGGGAATTCTTGGTCCTGGGGGCCCTGAACTCTCTGGAATCAGCATTGTGTTTGACCTGGAATTGGAGCATCTGATTCTCCTCCTCTGTAGTTCGAAGAGATTTAAATGATTAAATGTCAGAGCAATGATTAGGCAGTAGGGAAAGAACCATCACCTCTCTTTTTCTTGGGTCTCCCTTAGCTCTTTACTATTTTCTCTATATCTGCATTGTTCTGAATCCCCTGACTACAGCCAGTCAAGAGCTGCTTTGCAGCACCATCTGCTGGTCCAACTGCACCTTCTCTGCACCCAGTTTCACGAAGGTAGCTGGGTTTTGTGTTAATATATAAATTAAAGAGTCCTAGTGTTGGTGTGGAGATGGTGAAGCCTCTCTCGGCTAGGCTTAACCTGCTGCCCCTTAAGCCTGAGGGTCTGAAAGCTGCAGGGTAACAGGGAGACACTCACAAAGCAGTCAAATGAAGTTCCAGGAGTCAGCCAGCTTTATGTCACATTCCCTACAGCTATGTACACCTCCTCAAATGGTCTCTACGCTAAGCCTTTTCCAAGCAGTCACTTATCTGCTCCTTCTCTGGCTCTCTGCCTTTGTCTCCCTTACAGCTGCTCTTCAGGATTTGTTTCAGACTGACTGCATTCAATTGAGCCTCGATCTACTTGTTTGCCAGCTTAATGACATTTAGGAGTCCCTAAAAGTGAGGGAAGGAAGTGAAGAGGTTAGGATGGAGCTAACGGCAACATTGGTGCCTAGTAGAAAGATCACCCTCTCATCCCTACCCAGGGTATGTATCTCTTAGGTCCTTTTCTATTTCTCTAAATCTACCTTGTTCTGAGATGGCACCTGCTACAGTTGGTCCTCAAACTGTTTACATTGCAATACCTGCTGGTATCTGTTCCATCTCTAGATCATCTGGGTAGGTACAGTGTCCTGGGGAGGCGTCTCAGCCCAGATATGTTCTTTCAGCTTTATTTCCTATGTTCCTCAGAGGCCCTGTCCATGGCTGTTTGGTTCTTTGCCCAGTGGACGGGCTGTACTGTATCCATCAGGAACTCTTCCATTGTTTCCAATTTGGGGGCCACAGCCACTGGTGCTTAGACATCACTCCTGGTTAACTTGGGGAACCATAAGGGGTGCCCTCCCCATTGCACTGTCTCCAGCACCTTTCACTGTGTTTGAGTCACATCTTCTGTTTATCCACATGGAATCATATGGGGAACTCCAGGGACCCCAGAATAAAGCAGATCCAAGCTGAGCTGCATGTTTGGCCCATGGCTTCACCTCAGACCTGGTATCTCCCAAAACCTGAACCCGGGGCCCGGGAGATAGCATGGAGGTAAGGCGTTTGCCTTTCATGCAAAAGGTCATCGGTTCGAATCCCGGTGCCCCATATGGTCCCCCGTGCCTGCCAGGAGCAATTTCTGAGCATGGAGTCAGGAATAACCCCTGAACACTGCCGGCTGTGACCCAAAAACCAAAACCTGAACCCACCCAAACCCAGCTTGGGAGCAAAGTGCCACATGGATCTGGCCTTTCTAGTTCCTGGATTTAAGTGGACTTGGAGTCTTCCAGTTTTTATCATATTTACTAAAAGAGCTTCATATGCCGAAATGTACATACTGGAGGGATAACTGGAGTATTTTCAGCCTTTGACCATCTATTCCAATGGTGAAGACTTTAGTTCTTGAGCTCCATTGGGCACCACAAGAGTGACTGCCCCCCTCCCCAACTTTAGTATTGTGCTTAAATTAAGCATCGTTGAGGGCCAGAGATAATACAGCAGGTATACTGTATTTTCAGGCAGATAAGACGACTGGGAGTATAAGACAACTCCCTTCTTTCCCTGTTAAAATATAGGGTTTGGGCTATATTTGCCATATAAGACTACCTCTCTTTTAATGCACAACAAATGGAAAAATTATAAAAACGTAAGAGAGGGGCCCGGGAGATAGCATGGAGGTAAGGCGTTTGCCTTTCATGCAAAAGGTCATCAGTTCGAATCCCGGTGCCCCATATAGTCCCCCGTGCCTGCCAGGAGCAATTTCTAGGCATGGAACCAGGAGTAACCCCTGAGCACTGCCGGGTATGACCCAAAAACCAAAAAATAAAAAATAAAAAATAAAAATAAAAAAATAATAAAAGCGTAAGAGAAACAGAGTAAAACCCTGAAAGGTTAACAGTATTTGTTTAATAAAGCTAGACTTTGGAGTGCCAACATTTGTAATTTATAGTGTCTGACTGCGATTTTTTTAATTGTGATCTACATTGAGAGCAGGGAGAGGGAGCTCCTCCCAGAGCAGCTGGCATGAGTGCAGTGACTAATAGGACAGCTAGAGGGAGACAGAGCACCTCCTCTGTGTCCCATAAAAGCTGAACAGAGGACTAAGCACTGGAGAGCCGCATACCAGTGATGACATTGGGCGGATGGATGGGATGCAGCGTCCAGTAATTCAGCTCCTCTGTGTGCCCTGAAAGATGAATCAGGACAAGCAGAGGAGTGAGTGATGATGCCAGGCAGCTGGATGGGATGTGGCAGTAAGAGGCAGGTGGACCACTCATCCCTGAAGCTGGAGTAAGTTACAGAATGCTGTATACCAGCGTATAAGACAACGCTGAACTTTTAAGACGTTTGTCATGGGTTATAAAGTCGTCTTATATGCTAGAAAATATGGTAGCGCTTGCTTGCATATAGTCAATGTGGCTTCTATCTCCAGCGTCCTATTGGGTTTCCTGAGCTCCATCTGAATGCAGAGTAAAGAATTATCCCTGAGCACCACCAGGTGTGGCCCCAGCCAAAGGTAACTAACTAAAGAATATGCACCCAATTCTGGAAGCCAGCTCTTGCCAGATATGGGGCTTGGGGAGGCCCCAGGCCTTCTCCCTAGCTTGGGGGGTGCTGGGAGGCTTGGCAGGCCCCCACCATCCCTCTATTTCTCCCCTGTACTCTAGGCCTTCCCTGGGTGCCGGCGCAGATAGCTAAAAGTGGGTGCCAGATGGACACTATAGGGGACCTCAGGCTTCCCCCCCCCCCACTCTAGGGGGAGAGGAATGGGGCAGATACCAGGCTTCCCATTCCCTCTTTGATTCTGGAGGCCAGCTGTTGCCAGATATGAGGTTTGGGGATGCTCCAGGCCTTAGGCCTTCTCCCTAGCTTGGGGGGTGCTGGGAGGCTTGGCAGGCCCCCACCATCCCTCTTTCACCCCTGGACTCCAGTCCTTCCCAGGGTGCCAGTCCATATGAACATTATATGGGTCCTCTACCTTTCTCCCTCCCCCTCCCTACACTAGGGTGGAGGTGCATGAGGAGGAGGGTGGGCCGATGCAGCACTGGTTTTTGTTGGGACAGTCACTGACAATGTTTTTTCATGGGTTTCCATTTTAAAAAACCACACGGGAGCACTAGTTTATATTGGCAGTTCATATTGATAGTATTGTATGCATATATTTTATATATGCATAATATCCATCTTGTGTTGTGACCTTGACACTGCCCTACAAAGCTCATTTCTAGTCCTTTACTGCCACAGCCCCTACCATTATTTCCCCCATTTACCTATTTTGCCTTCAATACCGTACAGGTCAATCACGAACCAAAATCTTTCACTAAATTTAACACCCCACCCAACTATTTCAAATTTTTCCCTCTATATATTTGTTTTCTCTGTCCTTTTCTTTGTTTGTTAAATAAGGAAATCTGTAGATGTGTCCCTCCATTTAAAGTTTATGTTACAACCAAGTCAAGGGGCTTGTTGGACTTGCTCTAACATCCCCAGAGGCACCAACCACGCCATGTGGCATTGTTCTTTTTTTGCATAGGCACATAAAAATGGGAAATTATATAAAAGTATGATCTTATCTAATAGAGATGAGAAAACACAAATTTTGCAATGCAGTGGGTGGTTATACCCTGAACATTGTCGTAAAGACCTGGTTCAGACCTCAGAAAACGGGCATTGTCCATTTAACCCTGAATCAGGGATGCCATCTACAAAATAATCACAGTTGTGTACTGCATCACCTGAAAGCAATCCTCTAGCAGGGAAGACCAGACTACTACTCTAGCATAGATCTATTCAACAGAGCCTTCATTTTAACACCCAAAGGGCTTAACAACAACAACGACCTGTTCTCAGGACTGAGCTCTCTGCATCACCCTCTAATTATGAGTGAAACTAAAGGATGCTCTGCATCATCCTGACTTTGATGGAGGGTATGGACATACTCCAGGATCCTTCGTTACAGGAACCTGACACCAACAACAGTGACTATGTGAAAAATAAAAGTGTACTGCCACTACAATGACTTGGGTTAGACAATCTAGTATGCCTGGAGCCTAGAGTTGGTCTTATGCCAGAAAACTTCAGGGGTAAGGTCTCCTTATTTAGGCCAAGGCTTTTCCTTTGCAGGTCCCCTATATTTTGCTGGGCCTATGCAAACAATTGTCACACTAACACCATCTTTGCTGTGCTCCTTTGACTCATCCTTAATGAAATAATGTATTATGATCAACTGTGTCAACAATACTATAGCTTTTAATGATAAAGAAGTTACATAAATGTTGTGGCTTTAGACTGCTTTGTGTACTACTAAGAAATGTTATAATATACTACAATCTGGGAACTTGAGGGACAAAGTAAATGTGCATGTTTTATTTTATTTTCCTTAAAATAAAAAAAATATTAAAAAAAAAAAGGATATGCACCGTAGTAACCTACTAGATCTGGATTTCGGCAAGAGCCAGTGTCCTGACCTGGGGGCAGCTGACCTGAATGAGCTGGTTCTTGCAGAGGTCCCTGAATGTGACAGTGGTTTGCAGCAGCTGAGAACATACTGAGACTCATCCCCAAGCACTGGGCAGAACGGAACTGCTGGCGTAAGGTGCCTTTACCCAATTTCCCTGCTACAGCTGGCGATTTGGTGGCACCCCTCCCCCAGGAAGTGACAGGGTGTCCAGAATTGAATACCTATATATAGAAACTCATATTTGGGTAGGGTGGAGGGATCATGGATCTCCCAAGTCTCTTGGGAAGGGAGCCACCACTATTAACTGGTTGTAGATGGGGTCCCTTTTTTCTTCCAGCTTCAGCATTAGCCCTCTGCAAAGATGATTGTCCCTGAGAGTTGCTTTACTGGTCCTACCCTAGTCAGTATTTATACTGCACCCTAGTGTATGATCTGGTGATGGGATTACTGGATCCCTCCATAGTAAGTTTTCCTTCTCCACCCTAGGTTGTGGTCTGGTTCTTGTTAAAAATCTTGGGTTTCAGGAAGGAAGGGGCTCATACTTCGGTCGACCTCCACTAAGCTGCTTCCTTCTCAGGAGCAGGCTTGTGTGGCGGAAGTGCAGTTTTGAGTGTTGGAATTCCAGAACCCGTTCTTACATCCTTTCACTGTGTGGATTATTTTCTGCATCAATGTTTGCTTCCAGACCTGAGTTACTCCAGGTCCTAATTCGGGAGCCTTTGGCTCTGCTTAGATATCTGAACACAGGCCTGAAACACGGACTCTGCAGATTATAGAGGTTAATCTCGTTCCTAAGCCTGACCCTAATCCTAACCCTGACCCTAGTCCTGAACCTAGACCTGAACCCTAGACCTGACCTTGACCCTAACCCTCTAACCATACCCCTATTCCTAAGTCTTAACCCTCCAATCATAACCATCTAAGCTTAACTTTAACCCTCTAACACAATCCCTAAACCGTGACCTTTTGTATGCTTCCTACAATGACTTTATCTTAAATGAGATTCTACTGAAATAACTTAGGAATCAATTTTCTAATTAATGAATTACAGTGACTACTCTCAATATATACTATATCAGGCATTGATTCTGTTTAATGTTACATGACAGTTTAGTTTCTGTCCATTCTATTCTCTCTGCTTTGAGGGCCGAAGAAAATATTGAGATCAGAACTACGTAAGTATTCATTTTATTAGTGCACAAAAATAAATACAGGACTCCTGGCCACCTTTCTGGATACACCATGTAATTGTGTTGGTTGCATTTGTTCTCTGAATGCTATGAATACACTCTTCATTTGTCACCTTTTCTTCAAACATCAGGCTTTGAACATCTGTGTGTGTCCTCTGGTGTGTGATGAAATGTGAAGTGTGCAAACATGGGATTTCCCCCTTTTGTATGCCCTCTGGTGTGATGAGACTTGCCCTCAGACTGAATACTCAACCACTTTCTCTGCAAACATAGGGTTTCTCCCCTGTGTGTCCTCTGGTTTCTGACACAATTCAAAATCTGGCAGAAGCCTCACCCACACTCTCTGCATAGGACTTCCCCCCTGTGTGTGTCTTCTGGTGTGTGATGAGAGTTGACCTTAGACTGAAGCTTTGCCCACACTCTCTGCAAACATAGGGCTTCTCCCCTGTGTGTGTCCTCTGATGTGTCATGAGATTCGAAACCTGGCAGAATCCTCGCCCACACTCTCTGCAGACATAAGGCTTCTCTCCTGTGTGTGTCCTCTGGTGCTTGATGAGACCTGACTTCAGACGAAAATCTCGACCACATTCTCTGCAAACATAGGGCTTCTCCCCTGTGTGTGTCCTCTGGTGTGTGATAAGATGTGACTTCCGAGCAAAACCGCGTCCACACTCCCTGCAAACATAGGGTTTCTCACCCGTGTGTGTCCTCTGGTGTGTGATGAGACTTGACCTCACACTGAAGCCTCGTCCACACTCTCTGCAAACATGGGGTTTCTCCCCTGTGTGTGTCTTCCTGTGTTTGTAAAGACTTGACCTCAGACTGAAGCCTCGATCACATTCTCTGCAAACATAGGGCTTCTCCCCTGTGTGTGTCCTCTGGTGTGCGATGAGATTTGACCTCCGACCAAAGGCTCGTCCACACTCTCTGCAAACATACGGCTTCTCCCCAGTGTGTACCCTCTGGTGTGTGATGAGACTTGATCTCAGAGTATAGCCTTGCCCACACTCCTTGCAAACATGTGGTTTCTTGCCTGTGTGTGTCGTCTGGTGTGTTATGAAACTTGACCAAACACTGAAGCCTCGACTACAGAACCTGCAAATATAGGGTTTCTCCCCTGTGTGTGTCCACTGGTGTTTTATGAGATTAGACCTCTGAATGAAGCCTTGCCCACATTCTCTGCAAACATAGGGCTTCTCTCCTGTGTGTGTCATCTGGTGTGTGACCAGATGTGACCTTCGACCAAAACCTCGTCCACACTCTCTGCAAACATGGGGCTTCTCTTTTGTGTGTGTCCTCTGGTGTCTGATGAGACTGAACCTCTCACTGAATCCACGCCCACACTCCATGCAAACATGGGGCTTCTCTCCTGTGTGTGTCCTCTGGTGTTTATTGAGATTTGACCTACGACCAAAGCCTCGTCCACATTCACGGCAAACATATGGTTTCTCCCCTGTGTGTATCCTCTGATGTATGATGAGACTTGAACTCTCACTGAAGCCACGGCCACACTCACTGCACACATATGACTTGTCCCCTGTGTGTGTCCTCTGGTGTCTGATGAGACTTGACCTAACACAGAAACCACGCCCAATCTCCCTGCAAACATGGGATTTCTCCCCTGTGTGAGTCATTTGATGTGTGATGAGGATTGATCCATCGATGAAGCCTTGCCCAGGCCTTACATACTTGTCTCTTAAAATTATTGGCAAGTCTATCCTTGGAACTACTCCACCTGTGTCCTTTGGATTTTCTTTCAGGCCTGTGTTAATGTCTTCCTTCATTGTCATCTGTTTACTAGACCTATCTAATTGACCACAACATAGTTTAGAAGAGGTTGTTGAAATTCTTTCATGCCTCCTATTAATCAAAAGTATGGAGTTTTCTTGGTGCTTTTGACTTTCAAGTATGTCATTCTTTGGTTTGTCATGATATGGATCAGAATGTTGTATCCATTGGTTCTGATCACATGGACAGGAATTCTCTGATTGAGGATGCTTTCTTTTAGATGTATCTAGGAGGATCCAAGAGGGATGACTTCGTTTCATGTGACGACTGAAGAAGTTCTGACTGGAGAAGGTGAGAGAGCAGAAGGGACAAGGATAGATTTCTGGCTTCTTGTGTTCTGCTGAAAGAGAAAGGTTTTGGTCAGAGTAGATGTTGACAAGGCTGTCTGAACCATAGCTCTATCTACTGCTGAAGTCTGTTCTTCTAGCTTTCCTTATTTTGTTGATAAAGCAAAATAAAATCTTCATGCTTCTAAATAGTCTAGTGGGTTTTTCTGTTTGGTTGGATTTTGTGGCCACACCTGGAGATGTCCACACCTTACTCCTGTCTGTGCTATGGGATCACTACTGGAAGGGTTGGAAAACTGTATGTCATTCCATTTGCATTCATTAAATCTTGCAAAGTTCAGAAAGTATGTATCCAGAAACTATTCTTTCTTTTTGTGCCAAACCTCAGAGTACTCAGGGCTTACTCTGTTTTCACTCGGCAAGTACTCTGCTTGCTGGGGAAGACCATATAGGATTGCCAAGGATTGAACCTGGATTGGTACATGAAAGATAAATACCCACCTACTGTGCAATCACTTCCACCTCTAACCTGGAACTTTTAGACTTATTATGTTTAGTGACCTTTCAGTACACAGCACCCTGAAGTCTTATTACTCTGTGATGTGGTTTCTAAAAATATTTTATTCTCCTGAAATGTAGTGACACTTGATTTCATGAGCTCAAATCATCCTTAGTGACTTCCTATGAGAGAAAATCTATTAGTGTCATCAAGAAGCTCCTAGAATGGAGTTGTACCAACGAATGTATAAAAAGTTATGGTTAGAGATTATGAGTGAGTAAATTTTAAATTTTGTCATCTAAAGTCAAATTTAAGGGCTAGAGATATAGTACAAGATCTATGGTGCAAGTCTGGCCTGTGGACAATCCCACTTCAATCCCTGACATTGTATCTGGTCCCCCAAAGCTTGCCAGGATTGATCCCTGAGCACAAGATCTATCCCTAAATATTAGTGGGTTTAGCCCACCTCTCTCCAAATACCCAAAAAGTCATATTTAGGGGCAGAATCATAATTCAAATGGCAAGGCCCTAGTTTTAATCCCTGAGCAGTGTGTGGCCCTATAAACAGAGCTAGAAGTGACCTAGTAAAGTATGAGTACAAATGCTAAGTCTGCATGCAGCATAGATCCCTAGTACTGGATGATACCCCAGCATCATTGGGAGCCAGTCACAAGCACTCAATCTTGAATAACTTCTGAGAAACAGTGAAAACAACCAGTGTGGAATGGATTCAGGGAGAAAGGAACTCTCACTGCTGGTAAGAATGTTGTCTAGTTAGCCTTTCTGAAAAATATGGATATAGCTCAAGAAACTGGAAATAGAGCCCAATATAATCCAGTAGTACCACTCCTAGGAATAGACCCTAGGAACACAAAAACACATTACAAAAATGTCCTCCACACTATATTCACCGCAGCACTACATTAGCCAAAATTGGGAAACAACCTAGGCGACTCACAACAGATTAGTGGCTAAAGAAAATGTGGTACACCTAAACAATAGAATATCATTATCATCATACTATGAATCAGAGGAAGAGGGATAGCCATAAAATAATAAAACTCATCTGTGGGATATAAGAAAAATAAAAGACGGTTATAATATTATCTCTGGTAATAATATCCAGAGACAATAGACAGACAATACATAAACCCATGATATGAATCTTGCCACAAGAGGCAGTGAGCACAGAGCATTAACTGAACTACCAGTATGATAATGATTGTGAGAGAAACAGAATGCCAGTCTTAGAAGAAGGGTATTGAGGGGATGTACATGGGGGGGAAAGTTGCACTGGTGAAGGATAGTTTACAATTCATGACTTAAATTCAACTATGAACATTTCTGTAAACATGGTGCTTAAATAAAAATTTATTTATAAAAAGGAATTAGTTGGGGGCCGGGCGGTGGCGCTGGAGGTAAGGTGCCTGCCTTGCCTGCGCTAACCTAGGAC
>PVKC010029238.1:0-15221 GCA_004027635.1 Crocidura indochinensis
TCCTAGCTTTTTGTTCAGACATTTCTCCTAGTGGCTCTTGGGGGACCGTATGGAATGCTAGAGTTGAACCCAGGCTGACCATGTGTAAGGTAAAATGCCTTACCCACTATACTATTGCTCTGGTTCTTCTTTTCCATCTCAATAATCTCAGTATATTAGAGATTCATATAGCTAACATTTGAATCTTTTATATATATATTTATATATACACACATATACATATACAAATACATATACTTTATAATTATAAAATGTTCTGGGGTTTATTTTTTATTTAGACATTGTCATTAATGGGGGTGGAGCCATAATACAGCAGGTTGGGCATTCACTGTGCAACAGTTAACCCGGGTACAATCTGCAGCACCCCATGTATCCCCCAAGGCCACCAGAAGTGATCACTGAGCATCAAGCCAGGAGTAAGCTCTGAGAACTGCTGGTTGTGAAAACAAAAATAAAGTACAAGTTGTCATTAAGACTATATAGTCAGGCTAAATAACTCGATTCTGATGGCTTCCCAATTTGGCAAGGTGAGATGAGGTGGCACTAGAGGTAAGGTGTCTGCCTTGCAAGCGCTAGCCAAGGAATTACTGCAGTTCAATCCACTGGCATCCCATATGGTCCCCCCAAGCCAGGGGCAATTTCTGAGCGCATAGCCAGGAGTAACCCCTGAGCATCAAACGGGTATGGTCCGAAAAAAAAAACAAAAACAAGAGTATATAGTCTTGTACCAATTATCCTGGTTAGTATTTTTGATTTCATATAGTTATTGAAATATAACATATTCAATAGTAAGATGATTAATAGTTCTTTTGGAAAACAGATAAAATACTAAGATAATGTAGACTTTATAAGACAGTTTTTTTACTTAGAAATATTAAAGCACTAAAATTAAATGTGGGTCTTAGAATCAAGAAAAGTGCTAAGCCTTTTTCCGTCTGGAGAAACTCATATTCTCTTTGGAACACTTGATTTAGGTTTTTTTGGGGTCATACCAAGTTGTGCTCGGTATTACTCTTGGCTCTTCACTTAGGAATCACTCCTGGTGGTTCTCAGAGGACCATATGAGGTTCCAGAACCAACTTAGGTTCACTGCATGCAAGACAAGCACCAACATGTTGTAGTGTAGTTCTGATCTACACCTTACATTTTTTTTTTTTATACATTTACATTTTTGGGAGGGAGTCACACCCGGCGGTGCTCAGGGGTTACTCCTGGCTATCTGCCCAGAAATAGCTCCTGGCAGGCACAGGGGACCATATGGGACACCGGGATTCGAACCAACTACCTTAGGTCCTGGATCGGCTGCTTGCAAGGCAAACACCGCTGAGCTATCTCTCCAGGCCCACCACCTTACATTTTTTTATCTACTCTGACATCTAACTAAATTTAAAAAAAACTATTATGGTAATGGAGAAATCGTACAGTAGATAAGGAGTTTGCCTCGAATGCAGCTGACCTGGGTTCGATCTCTAGCATGCCCTATGTTCTCCAAGAACTACCAGGAGTGTTTTTCTGAGTGCAGAACCATAAATAATCCAGAGCAGCGCTAGGTTTGGCCCCAAAACAAATCCTATCTTGCTGCACTTACAAAAAGAAGAAAGGAAAACAGGGATTACCTAAAATAGTAGAGCTGTGTGATTCTCAAAATAAGGTTAGGAGAACTAGTTACTGGAACACTGAGTTTAATTGAATGAAAAGTTTATTTTTGTTGTTATATATCATTGAA
This sequence comes from Crocidura indochinensis, assembly GCA_004027635.1. NCBI lineage: Eukaryota > Metazoa > Chordata > Mammalia > Eulipotyphla > Soricidae > Crocidura > Crocidura indochinensis. Next base: position 1,727 of record PVKC010029238.1, read on the forward strand.
GAATTTCTCAGAATCTGTAGTGTGTTAGCATTCTGGTTTTTTTTTTTTGTGGGTTTTTTTTTTTTTTTTTTTTTTTTTTTTTTTTTTTTTTTTTTTTTTTTTTTTTTTTTTTTTTTTTTTTTTTTTTTTTTTTTTGGTTTTTGGGTCACACCCGGCAGTGCTCAGGGGTTACTCCTGGCTCCATGCTCAGAAATTGCTCCTGGCAGGCACGGGGGACCATATGGGGCACCGGGATTCGAACCTATGACCTCCATGCTATCTCCCGGGCCCCAGCATTCTGTTTTCTAAAAGTGAATGTGATAATACTTGGTTTAGCTAACTCTGGACTCCTTTTTTCTCAAGAATGGTACCCAGTGATTAGTGCTCCCTAGATAGAAACAGCAGAGCTGTGTGTACATATCTTCCATATGTAGAAAATATCTGGTCTAAGGTGGGGGAAGAATAAGAATTGCATTTCTGTGTTGCCAGACAATGAGACAAAGATACAAGAAGGGCATAAACCCACTTGTTAATTGACTCTTGGAAAGGGCCAGAGAGATAACACAATGATAGGTGTTTGCCTTGCGTGCTGCTGACCAAGGACTCAGGATAGACCTGGGTTCGATTCCTGGCATCCCATGTGGTCCCCAGAGGCTGCAACTTCCAATTGAGGCAAAGTTGGCCCTGACCCAAGGGCATCTAGAACTTCAAGGATTTCCTCATGGGAGTAGTCTCCTTTCACCTCCGTTTGCCCTCCTGAGGAGAGGGAGGGAAAGTTCCTGTGTTTACAAGAGAAGTTGTTCTCCTTGTTGGCCAACTTTTTTGGAATGTTTTTAGAAGATAGGCAGGTAAATGCAGTCCTTGCTAGAGAAAGAAGGGCTTGAAAAATAGCTCTATCCTTCTATCATAACCTTTCAAGACCAAGATTGCAATTAAACAATGCAAGCATTCTGTACCCTTTTAAAACATTTCAGTTCTGACCAAAGGAAACTTTTCATGGAAATATTCAGTGACCTTTAAGAAAGTAAAGACAAAAGTCCTATTGCTTGCCTTTTAAACAAGAGTATAATGCTGTTGCCGCTTCGCTTCTTGCCCTCTGGTTTTCAGTGAAATGGTTACTTAGGCTTATGTATCCCAGGCATTTATCCCTCTCCTATTTTAGCTTCCATAAGAATGAGTGAGTTTGGGCCGGAACTATAGCACAGAGGGTAGGACAATTGCCTTGTATGCAGCTGACCCAGGTTCAGTCTCAGAACTCCATATAGTCTCCTGAGCCTGCCAGGGTAATTTCTGAGTGCAGAGCCAGGAGTAACCCCTGAGCACCTCTGTGTGTGGCCCCAAAATAAATAAACAAAACGAGTGAATGAGTAGTATCACGGGACTCACTTTTTAGACAAATATTTAGACTTAGAGTTGATTAGACATTTATGTCGCTGGGTTGTCATTCTTACTTCTCAGCCCGAAAAATCTACTGCAGCTTATAAGTATGCAGAGCACAGGAATAAACCTGAATTGACATTCCCAGGATGACATTTTCAGTGCAGTGAGTTAACTTATATTTTTAAAAGATAAAGCAATTGTCTCATAGCAGCATTTTGAAGTTCTGAATGAGAAGTAACTGAAAAGAATCTTCTCAAATTTCATTCAGAATTTCCCATTAAGACAGCATTTGCTCCAAGTTTACTTGAAAACATTTTTTACTTTTATTCCTCCATGTGAGCTTTTAGGAAAACAGAATAAGAAATCTTTCATGGAAGGATCTGAACATCAAGAATTTACCCAGGAGACTGAAACAGCTTCTTCTGAGCTTTCTAGTCTCCTGGGGACCTGTATAATTAGACCAAAAACAAAACAAAACAGGTCGACCAGGCCTGAGAGACACAATTTCAATCTCTGGGGTAGGTACTGTCATTAGGCAGGTTTTTCAAAAGCATAATTAAGGGGTGGGGGGACTTTGTCTTTCCTTGGTCCCCCATTCCCTAAGGGACAAGAATGGTTACTTTTTGTCTAATTATGTAGTAGGGATCATACCTATTCACAGTAGAGGTCCTTTTAAAAGAATATATTGCGAAAAGATGTAGGGACTATTCTATACAGCACTCTATAATGTCCAACAAACACTTACTCAACCTTTCCAGCCTTTAAAAACAAAGAGTGGCAGCCTAATTTCTTGCTTGTCTAGTATCATTCCTGATTTTCTATGTAAACTGTTTTCCAGTTACTCAAATGTAGAAAAAAAAAATTAAAGCTGCACCAAAACCAATAAAACTCTTTTTTTTTTCCCTGCTGGAGCTCACAGTGCCAGCAGATATGCCTCCTCACCTAGATTTCATAAAAATAAAATTGTTCGGGTTTATTTACCATGATTCAGTCTGGAGGAGTGTTGTGTCACTGAGGCCTACAAAGGGTCTATCTGGAGATTTAAATGGTTCTTCAGTATGCTAATCAATGAGCATTTGCCTGTGCCACCTCCTATGCTTCTTCCCCGTCATCCCTGCAAGCTCACAGTTGCATCAAAACCAATCATCTTCCTCAGTTATCCCCATATCCACCTCAACCTTCCATGTACAGAACAGTTCTACCCTTTCTCAGAAAATAAGAAGGTTTGGGACTGAAACTGGATCCTGTGTCTCTGTTGCTTTGTTCTTCTACCCTGAGAATCTTAACCTCAGACCCAATAAAATTGGTCTCCATTTATCCTTTTCTACTTAAAGGGAGACCTTTGGTTGACTCTCATTCAGTGGCAGAGCTGCTGGTGAAAGTCACCACAGGGTTCCTTTTCAAGGCCAGTTGGGATACCCTGCAGTGCTAGGGATAGTGTTTAAGTAGAAAGGAATGATACTTCCCCCTAAGTGTGACTCTAAATTAAAGGGTTTCAGAATGTTAAAATGCAGCATTTCTATTGACTCAAAACTGAATCCCCTCCTTCTAAGGGGATGTGGTAGTGGTTTAAGAAACCCCTTAAAAATAAGGGCTGGAGTAGTAGGGCTCTTGCCTTGCATGTGACTGATCCAGGCTCGATCCCCAGCATCCCAATATCACCACACTACCAACCAATCCCATCCCCACCCCCTTCCCCATGCAATGCCAGAAGTAATTCCTGAGTGTAAAGCCAGGAGTGATCCTGAGCACTTCAGGTATGGTCCCAAAATATAAGCAAACAAAAGGAATAGTAACTCTAGTTGGGGTGGGTAAGTAGGTAAATAGGATAATAGGTCTGGTACATAATTTGCATTATTCCAATAAATTTTAAAAGGCCACTGTGAAAAGTATTTTAGTTTGTTTGATTCAGCCTGGTGTGTGATTCTGTTTTATAATTGCAGTGGCAGCCTTTTTCCAGGTCTGTCCAGTTTTGTTCAGGTGTCCAGTTACATGCTGGTACAGCTGAAGAAAACAGCTTCTGCAGTGGTTAGCCCAGAGCAGTTCTTCCGGATGACAGTGGTGCTTGTGTTTTGCAGTACGCCCTGGAGCGCTTAAAGGTCATGTGTGAGGATGCCCTCTGCAGTAACCTCTCCGTGGAGAATGCCGCAGAGATTCTCATCCTGGCTGACCTCCACAGCGCAGATCAGCTGAAAACACAGGCAGTGGATTTCATCAACTAGTGAGTTGGCATCTTCAGAGTTCTTTCAGAATATGTGGGGAAGCTAGAAAAATAACAGCTTTAGAATCAGGGTGTTTGAAACAGGTGGGCTTCATTTACCTTCCAGTAATAATTGTTTCATTTTTCCCTGAAGCTTAACGATGTGGAAGGTGGTCTGACTTTTAGGGTTTTACTACTATTACTTTGTGGTGATCAGAATTGATGGAAATGGTAACTTGCTGGTCTGAAAAGATTATGTGCCCTAAATGATAACATCTTTACTTCACGCCACATCTGACTGAGGCGGGGGGGGGGGGTTGGGGGGGGCAGGCATACCAGCAGTGGCTACCCCCAGCCTAAACCCAGAAGTGTTGAAAGAATTGAACTGGGGTGCAGCATCAAGGCAAGTATGAATTAGTCAGATGTGTCTACTTAATCATCATGTAATTCCTGCATCCTAAATAACAAATGACTTGGCCATGTTTTATTCATTGAAGCATGTTATACCCTTGCCTGATGGGGTACGAAATTTGGAAAATTCCCCCAAATAAAAAAATAGACAGCAGCCCTCTGGGGTGAGACAGGTACAGGAGGTTACCTAGTTAGGTAAGTGAAGCTTACAACACAGGAAATGCCTAGGCAGAAAACAGGATCTTTTGTCTGTAAGACTGTTTCAAAGGAGTTAGCAGTGAGGCAGAGGAGGGAAGAAGAGATCACTAATTCTTCTAGTGAATTCTCACTGCTGGATGCTGCTTGCTGCTTTGTAGATAGATGGTAACAATTTAGTCATCAGCCAGTAGGCCCTAGGCCACCTCTTCTCTCTCATGGGGCTAGTAAATGCAGAGCCTGATGGAAGCTCAGCATTGTCGACTGAAGAGGGCCTTGCTCTTTCTCTTTGTTTGCATCTCCAGTGAGTAGAAAGCAGCACAGTCATTGTAGATTAGAAAATGGGGGCGGTTCATATATTGTTTTGATTTGGGTCATTTCATTTGGTTTTACAGTTCTGGGGGTGGTCTAAATTAAGACCACACATGCTAGGCATATGCTTTTCACGTCTGATCTATATCCACACCACCCACCTTTTTTTTTGGGGGGGGGGTCATACCCGGCGGTGCACAGAGATTACTCCTGGCTCTGTGCTCAGAAATTGCCCCTGGCAGACTCGGGGGACCATTTGGGATGGCAGGATTTGAACCAGGGTCCAACCTGTATTGAGTGCTTGTAAGGCAAATCCTTACCACTGTGCTATCGCTCTGGTCTCTCACCTTTTGTATTTGAAAGTATAGCGGCCCAGACTCCTAGCTTTCAGATTTGCTACAGCCACAAGCTCATCACCTGTCTGCATGTTATCTAACCAGCAGATTTCCGTGCATATTGAGGTGTTCTTTTGATTAGCATCCTGTAAGAAAAGCTCTGGAAAATTAAGCTATCTAGTTGGCTGTTGAATTCATCTTTTGCTCAGTCCTGCAGTAACCCGTCTCTCTTCGTTTCTCCTAGTCATGCTTCCGATGTCTTGGAGACCTCCGGGTGGAAGTCAATGGTGGTGTCACATCCCCACTTAGTGGCTGAGGCTTATCGCTCCCTGGCTTCAGCACAGTGCCCTTTTCTGGGACCCCCACGCAAGCGCCTGAAGCAGTCCTAAGATCCTGCCTCTTGTAAGACTCCGTTTATTTTCCAGAAGCAGCAGCCACTGTTGCTGCATTGACCACCAGGTAGACAGCGCAATCTGTGGAGCTTTTACTCTGTTGTGTGTGGGAAAAGACTGCATCATGGTCCCAGACTTAAAACAGCACTAAATAAACTTGGGGGGAAGGGGGGAGGGAAGGGCCCAGGACTCCGGGCGGTTCAGCCTAATGAAAATCCTGTTGCTGTGTCACTGTGTTCCCTTTGGCCTGGCCAAGTTCCATACTGTGGGGATTCAGTTTAGGCGTTGGCCCTGAGGACAACCCAGCGGTGGTACTTCGGAGAAACTTTTCTGCTTCTGACTGAGCAGAACAAAATCGTCAGGTGCCTGGAGCAAAAAGGAAAAAAAAAGGACATTTAGTTTTAAGAGAAAGAAAAAGAAAAGGAGAGAAGAAAGGATTTTTGCAGAATTTCTCAAAATTCAGTTTGTGGATTCTAGTAGTATTTATGTTGAGAGAAATTTTAGTCCATCCAACTGTGTTAATACTGGGATATTTGTGAAACTCCTCACCACATACAAGGATCAGAAGCTCTCTCTTGTTGTTAGCACTTACTGTTTGCAAGAACAGAATACATTCTTCTATCCTTTTATGAAAAATGACAAGTGAAGGCGAGAGGGAATGAAGGTTATTTGATCTGGAAGATGAGTGGTCTGATGTGGTGGCTTTTGCAAAAAATCTTTATTGGTGTTGAAAACGAAAAAAAATAATTCATCCAGAATTCATAATACTGTCTTGACAAGAACAATGGTTCTCTGTTTTTAGATATTGTGGAAAATGATTTTTGGCATTTTTCTCTGATTTTATTCCCCTCCCCCCTTTTCTAAGAAAAAAAAAAGAACAAAAAGAAAAGAAAAGGAAATTTTATTATTAATGCCGTGTGAGAAAAACCCTAGCCCAGATTGCTCAGCTGTTTGTACCTGACTTGCCGCCTGCATAGGAGCCGGTCCTGTTCCTTCCAATTCACCCCCTCTTCCTACAGGGGAGAACTTCCAAATGTTAATTTTTCTTTTTGAAAATATAAATAATTGCTATTTTGTACTGTGTGGTATCTCTGGTCTTTTGTTTCACGCACCTGGCACTGTCTTCTGGGTTTGAGTTCCTTGTTTAAGGATTTTGAAGTCTGATCCTTCAGCTTGCAGAGATTAGGTGTAGAATATGGAAATGGGGGATTTACTGTGTTTCCTGAATCTTGAGTTACCTTTAGAAGTCACCAGCATCTGCCAATCACTTGGCCTTCTAGAGTCTTTCCCACTTCATATCTCAATGAGAAGAGAGCAGCTACCTTTGCCAAGGCAACTAAAGCAAATTTCTGCAACCAATATATTTAAAAAAGTAACACCAATTTCCTTTCTCCTTGCTAAATTACAAAAAGATCAGAGCTATAAATGTCTAAGTCAAATAAAGGGAAATTATTTCTGATAGATTCTGTACGTGACTTGCTGTGTCATCAAACAAGGAATTCCCATTGAGCTCACTGGAGTGCAGTGGGATCCTTTCTTAGTCATGTGGACAGCATAGGACAGTGGAAAATGCCCTGATGATCGAACTGTGGTGTCTATCACTTGACCATAAGTGGAAATTCGATGGGTTTTATTTTCTATTTCCATGGGTAACTTTGGCCTCTGCAAACTTTTTAATTTTATTTCTCTTGCCATTATATAATCAAAGACAGAATTTGCTTATAGAAACCACTCTTTATTTTTTTCTTTGTTTGGTTTTGGTTTTTTTGGATTAACACCTAATGGTGCTCAGGGATTACTCCTGGCCCTGTGCTCAGAAATCAGTCCTGGCAGGCTAGGGGGACCATATGGAATGCTGGAATTCGAACCCGAGTGCATCATGGGTCAGCTGCGTACAAGGCAGATACCCTACCACTGTGCTATCTTTCTAGCCCTTAGAAACCACTCTTTTGCCCTTCACAGCTGCCTCTTAAATGTCATCTGTGTAAGGAAGGGCCCTGTATGTTCTAGTGCTGCCACCTCTGTTACCCTTTCAGGTTAGGCCCAAGCTAGGGATCAGCATACTCAGGTTCCTCTACCCATATAATTGCATAAGTAGCTGCATATGCTCAGCAGTTCCGTTTCCAGCCAACATTCCATTAAATTTCCCAGGAACCTGAGGAGTTTGGGAGAACAAGTGATAGGTAGCATCTTCCTGTTTTGAGATGAGAGAAGTAGAATCCTGATAAGCCAAGTGACATGCCTAAGATCACATACCTGTTGACTATTCTTTGGGATAATGTCACGTCCTAGAAAGATCATTTCTATAAGCGGAGGAAGTTTGATTCCAGACACGTTTTAAGTATAAAATCTGAGGCTAAATCTCCTTTCCAGCAAAGCTCTGGAAAGATGCCTCTGCTGGCCAGATCTTCCAAGCTTCCATAACAAATAGATTTTCTCATTGCTTTGCTCCGTTACAGAAAGCTGTTGGGTTCGAGCATTCTGCCCTCTGGGGAGGCAATACCGGCACCAAGCTTCTGATGGGCTAAGTGTTTCTTCTGAGATTTTCTAGTATTTGTGGAGTTTCCAGCGTAGACTTTCTTGAGGATTCAAAGCTTTTAGGATTTCAGATACAGGTGAAACTCCTCCATGCTCCTGTCATTCTTTCTGGACATGTTTGTTTTTGTTTAAATGATACAGTTGAAGCCATCTGGTTATGACAACATCAGAGCCCCAGCATACTGTTCATAAACCTCCCACTGCCACCACCCCCTCCCTGAGCTCCCCCACATCTGAAATTTAATTCAAGTTAACTCCACAATCTGGGGCATGTGCTGTCACTGCAGAGATGTCCGTGCCAATGGAACAGTTGGAGATTTCAATTCCACAAGGATATAGCTTATTTATCAAAACAATATTTCAGGGAAGTAGATTCACAGAACTTTGGAGTTGCAGATTCAGATCCAAATAGAGTATCTGGCATTAGGGAACACACCCTCCCCTCTAGTCAGCCCCCCATACCTGGCCATCCATGGAAGATGCTGTTCATTCTTTAACTGGACATTAACCCATTAAACCTCAGTATTGATATTCAGTTCTTAGGCATACCAGACACCTTTCTGGGCTTGAACAGTGTAAGGAAGAGATACCCTACATATCTGACTGTGTGTGATTGTGTGCATGCACACAGTCGTGTCTTCCAGCCAGGGATATCCAGCTCTGACCTGACCATTGCTCTCTACATATAGAAATCTGCTTAGAGCCTATGGAGGATTCTTCATATTGTGATTATGTAGAGAGGAAGGAAAACAGCTTGTATGTTTATGAGTAGAACAACAGAGGAGTCAAGCTGCACGTTAAAACTGACTGTTGCTTTGTTCTGGCTCTTCAGCTCCTGTAAAAGAACAACCAAACCCCCAACACACACTCCCCCACCCCCCCACCCCCACACACACACCCCATATCCCATTGGATGGGATCTTTTCCGTTTCTCTTTGTCAAAGACAAATTCTTGGCTGGAGCCCAGCCTTATTTTCCACAACTAATTATCTTTTTAATCAGTCTGAGCCCTGTGTGTTCCTTTATCTCGTGACTTTCCTCTGAACTCTGCCCTTCCATCATTTAGATGCGTTTCTAACGCTGGCTGGCTGACTAATCGAACATTCTGGTGAGTATCACTCAAAGGCCCTCTGGGATTGTACTTGTGCCAGGTAGGTGTGTTGTCTCCCTTTTCATTTCAAAGGCGATTGGACCATGTGGCTGGGGTCTCTGACCCAATAGGCACCCTCATGGAGATAGCAAGCAAGGAAGCAAATGTAGGACGATCAGTGTTTAGAATAATGAGCTGGCAGACCCTGAAGCTTTGACCTCCAGATGAGAACAGAAACTTGCATGTTGTTGATGGATGGGATCTTCCTGCTAAGCCATTAGCAAGATGATCACTCTCGCCCCTCCCTCTGTAAATCCTGTAATGCCGGAGTGGAAAGCAAGCATCTGGAATATTATTTGGTTCTGATTCCTGCAGCTCTAAGAAAAGGGAATTTTAGACTTGAGGGAATTTAGTTCAAGCAACAGAAATGATTAAGGAGTTGAAGGGGATCAACTCTTGGGAGGGGGGGGAAAGCATTATGAAGATAAAATATGCATAACTCCAGTGTAGGAAAGTAATGCCAGGACCCGTGGTTTGCAGATCTCACAGGAGTTCTGAACACTTACCAGCTGGTCTCTGTGCCGCTCCCCATTCATCCCAGTTGTAGTTAGGGAGGTGGTAATGACACTTCCTCAAGGTCACTCAGCCTGGCTCTGAGCCACGAGCTTTAGGTGTTTGGGCTCAAGGACCAGAGAGAGTTGGCACAGTAAGACAGTAAGTTGGACACATGTTGCTTATGAACAAAGTTGAAATGAAGAGTGGCATAATTTCAGCGAGACTTGTGAAGGTGAGTCAAACTGGAATGAAAAGTGAGGACCACTCCCGTCCCAAAATATATCATCTCGTCTCAGAAAACACTACCAGGAAGATGAGGCAACGTGCTCTAAGTCACCGACATTAGAACTCAGACCACTGATTCAGCAAACTGAGGAATAGCGGGAAGATACCAAACATTGCCAGTCACTGAACTGAGGTAGGGGATAGGGTTTCTGCTCTGTTGATGGAATCTAATGGGAGAGGTAGGGGAGTGGCCATAGTGACAACAGACAGCATGGCTTTGAGGACTGAAAAGAAATCGATGGAAATTTATGAGGACGTCAGGGGCTGCTTCACTGCAGTTTGTAAGATGACAGTGGTGGAAGCTAAGATAGACAAGGAGGTCATCATAGATGGAGTGCGATAAGCTGCTTTTTGAAGAAGTGTGGCAGGGAAGAGAGGAAGTGAATCTCTCCCACCCACTCTTAAGAACTCATGTCTCAGTCCAGTCAACACGTTTATTTTTATCTAGAAATAATGTGCAGGTTGTTCCATAAAAGTAGAGACTTTTGTAAATAATATTTATAATAAGTCATGCTTTTAGAACAAGTAGGGCTTTAAGTTGAAGAGGAAGAGAACTACTTTCAACCCTTACATAGTTTTGAGAATGATTTCCCAATGACAGACACATGTTTCTGTATTTCTTCAACCTAGCCATCTACCAAGGGAAAATCTGCTTAATACTTAAAGTAGACCCTAAAAATGTTTTATTGGGCTAGTAGTTGATTCAGGGTGTGCTTCGAAGTATTAACATTGAGTTCACAAGAATGTTAGCCCAGATGAGTAGCTTCTACGAGTGTCCATGGTGGGAAATGTGCACGCACACACACACACACACCCCTAACATGTTTAATGAGGAAAGGGGGGCTTTAACAATTCCACAAATTATGGGATTAGAGTGAGCACAGTGAATAGGGTGTTAGCCTTGCACAATGTGGCCAACCTAGGTTCAATCCTCAATGTCTCATATTGTTTTCCTGAGCACTCTCAGGACTAATTCTTGAGTGAAGAACCAGGAATAACTCCTGAGCATCATTGGGTATGACCCAAAAACCAAATAAGTAAACAACACAAGATCAAACTGTCAGTTGCTCTAAAAAGTATGTAGAAGCCTCTTAAGAACCTCTACAATTGAGATCACTCTCATCCTGGACACCTGATGCTCAAGAATGTAACTGAAGTAAGAGGTAGGGGATGTCATATTAAAGAGACACATATCACACAAATGGCAGTCAGAAAGCCCTGAGTGGATGGGGAGCATGTGTTCTGGGAGCCCAGAGAAGGCTGATGACTAGGAGATACAGTGGTATTAGAATATTAGAAGCATATTAGAAGCCAGATCTGGCTAAACCTCACTAAGTCATACTTAGGATGTAGGGATTTGTACTAAGAACAGAAAAAAAGATTATAAAGTGTTAAGAAGGAAGAACCAGAAGCGATAGCACAACAGGTAGGATGTTTGCCTTGCACATGGTCCATCCAGGTTTCTTCTCTAGCACCTCATATGGTTCCCTGAGCCCCAGGAGTAATTTCTGAGCGCAGAGACAGGAATAACTCCTGAACACTACCAGGTGTGGCTCAAAAACAAAGTCTTAAGAAGGAAGAATGACAAGATTTTTACTTTAAGAAGAACTTTGATTAGAATATAGAAAATGTTGAAAGTAGAGAATCGATGGCCCGGAGAGATAGCGCAGCAGCATTTGCCTTGCAAGCAGCCGATCCAGGACCAAAGGTGGTTGGTTCGAATCCCGGTGTCCCATACGGTCCCCCATGCCTGCCAGGAGCTATTTCTGAGCAGACAGCCAGGAGTAACCCCTGAACTCCGCCGGGTGTGGCCCAAAAACCAAAAAGAAAAAGAAAGTGGAGAATCGAAAGCTTAGGGAGATCATGCTCTGGAAGAGTATACGTGAGAGATTTAAGAGGTAATGTTGGCAGGACTTGTGGGAGAATTGAGGGAAGTAGGGTGAAAAGTCAGGATTACGATGGCGCCACCAAATTGAAGACCAATGAAGAAAAACATGAATTTCATTTTACTTGAGTTTGCAATGCCTAGGTAAGTCCAAGGGAGATATTGGGTTGTTGGATGTATTAGCCTCAGGGAGAGATACTGGAGTAAAGGTGCTAGTTTATAAGGTAAATGTGGGAATCATATGAAGGAGGAAAGAAAAGGGAGCATTGGAGTAAATCTTCCCGACTGTTGTTTATTTGGTTTTAGGGTAATACCTGGCAGTGCTCAGGGACTTCTCTCAGAACAATGTTTGGGGTCTCTCGGTGCTTGGGGGAACTAACCAACTCTGTTGCCAGAGAGTCAACCTGGGCTTCTGCATGAAAGTATGTGCTCTAGCCCTTGAAATCCTCTCACTGGCCCGGGACCTCATATTTAAAGGCCTGTAGGGGAAGGAAAATTACAAAGAAGTGATCAGAAATAGATTAGAAAGATAATATGAGAACTTACACAAAAGTGAGGACTGTTGAATAAGAAAATCTAAAAAAGATACCATTGGAACTAGCAACATGGAAGTCATTGGTGACCTTAGCCAGGGCTACCTCAGGAAAGATGAGTGGGGTGTGGAAGGCAAGGAAGGAGAATTTGGAGCCCAGCACCGGTAGGGCAGGAAGTGGAGAAGGGAAGCCAGGGAGCTGGTGGTGTATTTTTCTTTCTGTCAGATGAAAGGTATGAGTGTGTCATACTAGTGAAGGGGGCCTGCCAGACCAGAGACAGACTTCAGACCCAGCAGAGGCCTGATCAGTGCTGTGGGTGCTAGGAATGCTTAGATGGGGTCTATGGACCCAACAGGCAAAAATGAGAGACCTGGGGCTGGAGCGATAGCACAGCAGTAAGGTGTTATTTTACGCGTGGCCAACACCAGTCGGTCCCCGGTTCTAATCCTGACATCCCATATGGTCCCCCAAGCCTGCCAGGAGCAGAGCCAGGAGTAACCCCTGAGCATCGCCTGGTGTGCCGTCCCCCCAAAAAAAGAGAGGGACTTGTGCAAGCTGGGTATGAGAGTTCTGCAGAGCAGAAACAAGATTTGAGGGTAAGAAACCAAACACTTTTTCTAGTGGGGTGTAGGAAACTGGTCAGTGGGTGGGAGCAGAGCTGAATTGAACGGGTCTTTGGAAGGAATTGGTCCATGTGTGGCATCATTGACTGTCCAGCCAGGTGCTGTTTGGAGACATGGGAGTTCCAGAGCCTGGCATTGACCACCTACCTCCCCTCAGGGTCCTGATCTCCATCCACTCATCTATAACGCTGTACAGTGTGTGTCTCTCAAAGAGGTCTCTGGAGAATCAAAAACACGTCGAGTCCTTTGCACGGTACTCCACTGAAGCAGGGCAAGAGGCAGACATCTACCAGTGTTCCTCTTACTGTTCTATGGCCTGTCAGGAGCCCGTGGAAAAAGCATCAGGTATTCGTCGAGTGTGGAACCTCCCTGCCTGACTGCATGGCAGAAGGGGTGACCTCAGAGATCTCAAGAAAGCATCAGCCAAATTTTTCTATCATCTGAAATAGCTCATTCTTCATTTATGATCATCTCTGTCATTGTTCCAATCTCCAGAAGCCAGAAGGGCTTGGCATCAGCATTTCAGGAAGGAAGGTAAATGACAGGGCAGAAGCACTGTGACACAGAGGTGTGAAAGGGGCTTGAGCAGAGGGTGAAGGCCCAGAAGTCCTGGGCTGGGACATGCCCCTGAGAAATCCAACCCTTCCTTGTGGCATGATCTGTCTTCTTTCACTGCTTCTCTCCCTTCTCTGCCTCTCTTCGTCCCTCCTCCTGGAATATGGAAGGTTCCATTTACTTCTTGCTATCTTAGACACTTCTGTCTCTGTCTCTGTCTCTCTGTC
>PVKC010029239.1:0-15147 GCA_004027635.1 Crocidura indochinensis
ATAGTCAATTCAAGGTATGAAGCTATGATTTATGTTCTTTTAATGCAATACAATACAATATCATTTCTTGTTTGTGTAAGATTTATAAGAAAATAGTTTACATTGATATGTCAAAGCAATATTTTCTGATAAATACTTTGGGAACATTTTTACTTTTAATAAAGTAAGAATATAACCCATCTATATAAAGAAATCTGATAGCAGATTTACTCTGTCCTTTTTTAAATTGCTGTTTTCTTTGCCCCACTTTGATAATTTTCCCAAATTTGCTCCAAAATTGTTATCATGACTACATTTAAGAAATTCTTTTAGAAATAAAGACTCAGTGAATCTGTTTCATTCTACCTTAAATTACCTTAGCTTGGTAATTAGAAAATGGCAGGAAATACATTTTACACAGCTTTACTTTGTCTTCTAGCTAGCAGTGTGGCACAGTTTTGTTTATTATTATCACTATTCCTAAAATACTAAAGTTATTGTCCCTCAGATTCCTCTTTTTGTTATTGTTGTTGTTGTTGTTTTGCTTTATTTTACATTACGCTGGATGGAGCATTAGTTCCTTCGAGTCAATTAGATGTAGACCACAAGGGTGACCAGATGAAACCGAACTGCAAATAGGAGACCTAATTGGTTCAGGATGTTTTCCAACTATTAGAGATTGGTTTGCCACTTCCTGGTGGTGTTGAAGATGTTTCAGTTGTGATGCAACCAAAGGATAGATCAACTTTAGTCAATTCCTCAATTAAGTCAATCAGATTAGAGGTCGAGCAGGTAGTACAGGAAGCCAGGCACTTGTCTTAAATGTGCCAGCTACAACAGGGGTTTGGATCCTGGCCTCACATCTGAATGTAACACAAGGGGTCACACCTGAGCACAGAGCCAGGAATAGCTTCTGTGTACTCTAGAACTGTTTGGGGCACAAGGGTACCCAAAATTCTCTGTGTCCAAAAAATAATGTTAGTTGATGTTAGTTGCTGGGTAGATATTACAGTGCATAGGGTAATTCTTTAGCATATGACAAATCTGGTTTCGATATCTCTCACTCCTTTTACAGTCCCCAGAGTACTGCTAGAATGTTCTCTGAACACTGAGTCAGATTTAATCCCTGAGCACTGTCCAAATTATCCCCCTTCCCTAATAGTTTATTTAGACATAAAAAATATACTATTTGTAGTACTGTTCAAGTATGTTTTAGAAGCATGTATTTCTAAATAATTTTATTGAAGAGGTTTAAAAGTAATTAAAAGGGGGTCAGAGAGATAGTGGAGAAGTTAAGGTGCACTTGCATTGCATTGTGCAAACCCCAGTTCAAATTCTAAGCACTACATATGATCCTCTTAGCATGACCAAGCACCACTCATGAACACAGAGCCAGCCTCTGAACATCACTTCATGTGTTCCTAATTTCCTTAATTAAAAAAAAATGTTCAGTAGGATTAATTAAACTTTGAGATTTTCTTGGTCTTAAATTTCTGTGATTAGTTTATAAATTTTTCTTAAATATCATCAGTGAATTAGGGCCTACAGTGGTAGCACAGCACACGACTGCTCCAGGACAGATATGGGTTCAATCCCCGGCATTCCATATGGTCCCCTGAGCTTGCCAGGAGCGATTTTTGAGTGCAGAGCCAGAAGTAACCCCTGAGTGCTGCTGTGTTTGACCCTAAAAGCCAAAAAAAGGAATTATCAGTATATTAAACAATATTTTTCCGTTCTGTTTCATTTAGCATATATGATAACATGAAGGAGAAGATTAGTGAAGACAAAGTTGAAGATATTTGGATACCTCGAGAAGACAAGAGCAGTATTCCAGTAGACTCTGCTTCGGAATCAGAATATTCAACAGTGGAGGAGTGTTTTCAAAGTTTAAGAAGAAAAAATTCAAAGGCATCTAAATCTAGGACTCAAAAAGCATCAAATTTAGACCCTGCTAATAGGCATAGTTATCCCTTAAGCTCAACCTGCAGCAGTGCTGAGTCTCCAGTCATTTCATCCAATGCAATATCTCCCTACGCCTGTTTTTATGGAGCAGCTGTAAGGAAGGTGAAATCAGGATGGCTTGACAAACTCTCTCCTCAAGGGTATGTGTGCATGTTTATCAGTATAGCATGTTGAATAATTGACATTCATTTCTAAAGCTGCTAGGTTTCGGTTTCTTCCTTCCCTCTAAATACACATGCATACAGATAAAGATTTTTAGGGTCCTTTGTCTATGCCTTTTCCAATGCTATCTTCAGACCTAAAGAAGGCCTGGTGAAATCTGCTGTGTAGAAGACTGGCTTTAGGCTCTGAACGGTAAATTAAAATGGGAGCTTCTACCTTCACATCTAGATCCTTATATTAGTTTTTATATATGCATGGCAATTTGTTCCCTGTCGTCCCAAAGGAAAAAAACAGGGACTGAGTATTACTCAACCTATACTATTTTAGCTTATACTGATAACGTAACACTGTTTTGTTTGGGAATACAAGGCTTATTGTAGTCAGTGGAAACTATATTACTGTTGGATTCAGGACTTCACTGTTACTGGTAGATTGCTTTTATTTTCATGTGTTTCATGGAAGGTCAGAATCCCTTGTATTTAAAATGGGTTTATCAGGGTTGGAGAGATAGCATGGAGGTAAGGCGTTTGCCTTTCATGCAGAAGGTCATTGGTTTGAATCCCAGCATCCCCTGTGGTTTCCTGATCCTGCCAGGAGCGATTTCTGAACATGGAGCCAGGAGTAACCCTGAAAGCTGCAGGGTGTGACCTAAAAAACAAAATAAAATAAAATAAGATAAAATGGACTTATCGTTTGAGATGTTTACAAAGACACTTCTGTGTTTTAGGCATGTTTATAGCACTGGGGAATCTTTTGGGAGGAATTAGGTTTGATTAGACTTATTTGCTACATTCCTGATACTTGGACTTATTGAAATATTTGACTGAAATTGTTCCTCGGCATTGTTAAATGTTTTTGGAGTAAAACTTCATGTTGCAGAACATCATTTGGCGAGTCCTTGACTGTGCTGGCTTGCCTCTCCCTAATTTTTGCATCGTTCTGAAAATTATGCTTTTTTGAAAGTCCATTAGCAAAATAGTTATCAGATGAAACATCAGCAGATTACTGAAAAAGGGAATTGCTGTTCTTAAAGATACAAAATTAAAGTAAAAGTCCAGTAATCACAAAACTTACTATTGCAATTACTAGCTGATAGGTTACATTATAATCTATGTGGTCAATACATACACAATTGGGTTCTTTTAGGGCATTGACTAAACCAGAGCACTTCTTAGTGTTAGTCAGTTTGCCCCTTCTTTCTGGTACCGTAATGATTTCAAAGTAGTCAGATCTACTGACTTCTCATCAGTATTATCGGTAAATGCAGTCAGTTGGCAAGGGTATCAGCTCTCAGAAAAAAATCACTCTAGTGAATGAAACAGTGAATAGTTTTCTCCAGTCTTTTATTTCTCTAAACTTTCAGTGTTTGGGGGATCCCATTGCTTTTTCAGAGCACCACTGGAAGATTTAGCTGACATAGAATTCCGAGTTTCTCTCTAGTGACACCTCTGTCTTCCACGGTTGATATGTTTATGCTGCAGGCACATGCAAAACTTGCATCATAGTGGTCACCTCTGGGACAGTTAGAACATTTTCGCTCCCTCTGTCAGAACTCTGACTTCCTATTCTTTCTTCCCTTATCCTGCCTAAGGTTAGAATCTGTACATTTTCTATATATAATTTTTTCTCACTTTGGGTCAAATAATTCAGTTTTATAGTTTTTAATTCTCACTCTACATTATAGGATAACAAGGTAGATAAAAGACCACTTTATCATTAAGTAATTGAAAATGTGATTTTTATTGTGAATTGAAGTAAATGCATCTATTTAGCATATATTAGACCAAAATGATTATATTTTTTTTCTATCCAGATTACATGGGTTTGGGGCCGGAGAGTTAATATAGAGATATAGATACTTGGTGTGCATGCAGCTTAACCCTCTGCAGTCCCTCTGAGCACTGTTAAGGACTGATCTCTGAGTAGAGAGCCAGGAGTTAGCCTGGTACACTGCCAAGTGTGGCTCTAAAACAAAAGAAGACTCTCTAGGAAGTGCAGAATGTTTATGATAACTATTCTTTGGATAAAGATATTTCTATAGATTATCATGCAGAGGTTACTAAGCATTTCCTGCTTTTTTGGTGCAAGTAGTACTGTTTTGGGTAACATATCAGATTTTGTTGAGAAAGTATCAGCAGACAACTTATTTTGTAAAAGAAAAATCAGATAAAAAGTATTGAATCTTTATAATCTTTATAACCATATGATCTCAATTGAGATCACAATTGAGCACGAAAGTGGCCATAGATAATATGTAAACTAATAAAAGACGGGCTTTCCATAAAACTTTATTTATAAACAGTGGGCGAGATTTGCCTTGAGGGTTATAGAGGAATGTGAAAGATGAGATTAAATGTCTATGTTTTCATACCTGGTTTCTCTACTGTCCGCTATGTAGGAAGTTATAACCTGATAGATCGCAAAACAGGGTAGACACACTCTGTTATTCTATTAAATATTGAAGTAATAAAAGCCAGAATCCCTCTTCAGGGACCCTTGCACTTATTCTTTCTGGATTGTTTTTCCACCAGAGAGCAAAAATGGTTTGTTGCTTTTTCAATTCACATTCTTGCTCTTTTTTTCTTCTGTGTACTGAGGCCCTAAACAGAGCATAAAATGATCACTGCCCTCATCACTCTCTGGATTCTTTTTCTCTGTGGGGTCATACAATAGATGGTTGATTGATTTCATATAGCTTCTCGTGATGACAATAATCTATATTGGCTTTTGTTTATTGTGGTATCCTCAGCTAGATCATTGCTTGGCATGTGGAAGAACCTTTTAGTATTGTTGTTGAATGAATCAGCAACAAGACCTATTATTAGACTTTCTTCTAATTTTTTCAAAAACAGTTTTGAAAATTTTATTTTGAACATTCTTAAAATAAAAAGGGAAGCCTTTTAACTAGTTGAAAACCTGGGGAGACCATGGAAAATACTGCTATATATTAGTAAAGTATTTGGATGTTCTATTTCTATATTTCTCTTGAAAATACTTAACTATGGATTGTCACATCACTCTGTCTTCCTTCTTTGAGTAGTGTTTGAAACTTCCCTTACTTATGAGTGATATTAAATAAAATAATCAAATTTATAATGTGATTTTTATTTCACATGATTGAAGGTCTGTTTGCTTTTGAAATAAAATTGCTGGATCTGAATCAGTAGACAGTATCTGAAAACTGCCTAATGTTTAGAAAGAAAACATTGTATAATATCTAAAGAAATTATGAAACACATCCAGCTGAGTTAAAGTAATAAAAATCATTTTATGCTTTAGTCCTCTCATGATTCCATGACTAGATATTATTGGATAGAAAACTATATAAACAACATTAATAAAATGTTTTTCCCATAGTTTGCAACAGATTAAACAAATAAAAAAATTCATGAGTTACACTTCCATTATAAAATCACTAGGTTTTGGAAAGCAAATAAATAAGATCTTTATACTTTTTCTGCGTTAGCTATAAATAATAATCCATTTTCCCAGAAAATCTGTAAGATGTACATATGGACAGCCAAATGTAATTTATTAGTGTTTCAAAAATATAAGAAATGTATTTTTGACTTTTTGTAGTTTTTTGGTAGTTTCTTGAAATATAAGAGCATGGTTGAAAGTGCTTTTACTCTTGCTAAGAGAGCAGATATAGAACTATTAAAAAAAGATCTGTAGTAAGTCAATCTACTTGATTCTTTTTAAAGTTGTGTTTCTAAAGTTGTATTCTTTTTTTTTTTTTCACACACGGCAGTGCTCAGGGGTTACTCATGGCTCCATGCTCAGAAATTGCTCCTGGTAGGCACGGGGGACCATATGGGGCACTGAGATTGGAACCGATGACCTTTTGCATGAAAGGCAAACGCCTTATCTCCATGCTATCTCCCGGGCCCCCTTAAGTTGTATTCTAAAGTTGTGTGTTCATCTCAATTTGTATTTATCTTAACGCACCAAGCATACTTGCAAAAATTGCAATACTTCTCAAATATTCTCTTAGCATTTAATTTTAATTTCTTTAATCATCTAAAATTCCCTATTATGAATATGAAAGCTTTTAACCTCGGAGAAACATCAGGCAACATGAGCCTGGAAGGCAGTAAAGCTAAAATTGCACTGCTATCTCAGCATTCTAAGTGTATTATATATTTAAGAATTTATGAAGGAATACAAATATAAGGAACGTGTTCATTTTTTTAAGAAACACTATACAAATAAAAATCAATCCATAAAACCTTGCATATGTTTGTACCTTAAGACTCACAGAATATGGAAGTACATGAAGTTATGGAGAGATAGAGAAAATCTTTCTTCAGAGACTGTCTAGTGAGGAGAGGTAGCAATTCAGTTGACCTTTGGAAGACAGAATACTTTAACCATTCACTTGTCTGATAAACCACTTTTCTGGCTGGAGAAGTGTTTAGTACTGATACAGAGGATAGATGGAGATCAGGCCTGGTTAGGATTCTTTTCTGGAAGCAGTCAGCTTAATCTCTAGGAACGGGATGAAGCAGGCAGTCAGTTGCATGTACAGGTTGAACAGAAAATTGAGACAATGAAATATCTGATGGTCAGATACTAAGACAAGAGCAGATCTCGGACCATGCATGAGAGTCAGATCTTCTAGGAGCCAATCCAGGAGGGTCATCAGAGCTTCTGCTGAGAATGCGTTTTATCAGTGATGCCCAACCAGTAGCTCGTATCTCTTAAGTCTTTCATGGAATTCTTCTAGAATGCAAGCATAGTAATCACCAAATATCTGGGGAATGCAGTTCTGTCACTCACTGCTCAGTGAGAGGCAAATGCAGTAACCACTGAGGATTTCTCTCTTTGACCGGTGATGTATCCACAAAGCATAATGTAATAGTTCAGTGTTACTTTAATAAAAACAAAATTAAGGATGTTGATAGTTTTAAAAAGCATGGAGCTAAAAGTGTCAGAAGTTATTTTGTCCTCTCCCATCTACTCTACAGGTAGTCATTTTCAATAATTTTAGTATCTTTTTATAATTACATTAGATGCCATAGTATCTTTGTACTGAGATATATTTCTGACTTTTTAACTTGATTAATGTGATTTAAATACCATAGTTAATGAATAAGGCAGTAAGTTGACTATGCGCCCTTTTGGCACCTATTGTGCCTTTGTGAATTTGACTCAGTAGTTGATCTCAGTCTGTTATTGTCCTTTGGAAGCCAACACTTTGGTCATTTCTGTCCTCTTAAATATCATGGATCAGTGTGTTTGTTTGATTTGCAGCACTTTTTAAAAGCTAAAGTATGTAATCTTTCTTTAATAAAAACTCTGGGTCCCCAGGAATGAATTTGAACAGGAGTACCTGTATGTGAAAATTTCATAGAGATTAATTGCATATAGATTTATGTTAAGAGAGTTTTTTTTAATACACACATTTTTTGAGACAACAACAACAACAAAAAACTGACTCCAGGTGGTGAAGCTGTATTTATGAAAGCAACTAAATACCATCTGCCCTACAAGAGCTCAGGGGAAGAGTTTATAGAAATCCATTCAATATCACTATACAAGCCTTATAAACTATTGTAAAAACAGCTTCTTAAAGAAATAATTCCCTTTTGAATCCTAAAAATGTAGGATTATAACCCATGCTAAAATGTTACTTGTCTGCTTCACACTTTTGCCCGAAAAAATATATTCTGTAGCACTTTGCGGAATTGAAATCTCATATAAAAGTGTCCTGATTAAATGTTTTGCTACTTAAAGGGCAGTACGGTATGTTTTGCTGTAAAACATGCTAGAGACTAGGAAGTGGTTTGAAGCACAGGCACTGGGACCAAATTGCCTGCAAATAACTCCCAGAGAGGCTCTGTCTTAGTGTATGACTTGAACAAATGATTGGATCAGTTGATGCTACTGTGCCTTTTTCTATAAATGAGAATAATAATATTCCTTGGTTCACTTAGATTACTTATTAGTATTTCAGTAATGACTACAACGAACAGTATGTAAGTACTATTTTTATTACCAAAATTATTGCACCAAGTAGTTTCTTTGTTGTTAAAGCATTACAATCTCTCTAACGATTATTTCAGATAGAGTTTATGTTGCTTAATGTTAGGGAAATAGGATATGGTTATTTTGTACTTTTTACTGTGTTTTAAAATAAAATTTGTTTTGTTTTGTTTTTGGGCCACACCTACCTGTGCTTAACTTTGATTCTGCACTGATGAATCACTCTTAGGGTTCTGGGATCTAGTTCAGCATATGCAAAGCAAATACACTACCCACTATAATATCTCTCTATTCCTTTTTTTTTTTTTTTTTGGTTTTTGGGTCACACCCAGCAGTGCTCAGGGGTTACTCCTGGCTCCATGCTCAGAAATTGCGAAATTGCTCCTGGCAGGCAAGGGGGACCATATGGGGCACCGGGATTCGAACCGATGACCTTTTGCATGAAAGGCAAATGCCTTACCTCCATGCTATCTCCCGGGCCCCTATTCCTTTTTTTTAATCTTCATTTAAATACCATGGTTTTTAAAATTATTTGTAATAAAGTTCTTACAGACATTCAGTGTTTCAATATCAATTCCACTACCAATGTGATCTTCTCTTCACCATTGTTCCCAGTTTCCACATACCCCCTTACTTGTTCCTGCTGGCAAGCACAAATGTTATATCTTTTAAATTTTGGGGGGTACTTTCGAACCACACCCAGCAATGCTTAGGGGTCATTTCTGGTTCTTCACTGAGGAATCACACCTGGTGGTGCTCCGGGGCCCATATGGGAAGCAAGGAAATATACTATAGGTTGACTTGATCATATGGCAACTCAGAGTTCTGAAGTGTATTGAGCATATTCCATACTGATTTTGATACAGGTTGAATTAAACAACATTCCCATTAGCAGTAATGAGAATTTTTTTAAATCACATCCCACCAGTACAGATTGTTCTTCTAATTTTGGATATGTTTCTCTCTTACTAGTGAAAGATATCGCATTGTTATTTGAACATGGATTTCCCTAGTGATAAGTGAACACATATTCATGTGCCATTTGCCATATGCTCTTCTTCCTTGTACATGTGTCTGTTCATTTCTTCTGCCCTAATATTTTTTGGTCTTTTTGATTTTGGGCCATACCTGGCAAAGCTCAGGGCTTACTCCTGGCTCTGTACTCCAGGAATTACTCCTGAAGGTGCTCAAGTATCATATGGTATGCCAGAGATTCAAAATGGGTTAACTGCAAGGCACGTGAGCTGACAAAAGCATTATAAACAGAAAAAATGCCTTCTCAGAGCAGTGAGGCAATAAAGAATCTAAAGAAAGTGGTAGGTTGGGGTAGAGTAGTGTCTACAGAGTGAAGAGCTACACATTTTAAAGCTAATTGGCAGAATTATAAAGGAAGTATTTTTAAGAGTAGGATTGCAACATCTTTCTCCTACTGCAGAAGTATTTTTCAAAATCTCTTACATCATGTACCCTCTCATCCTATTTCATTATGGACTGGTATTTGTCTTTTTTTTCCTTTGGTTTTGGGTTTTTGGCTACATCTGTCAGTGCTCAACCCTTACTCCTGGTTCTATGTTCACAAATCACACCTGCTGTGGGACCATGTGGGATGTTAGGGATGGAGCCTAGGTTTATCCTGGGCCAGCTGTGTGCAAGGCAACCATTCTATTTCTGTGTTACCACTCTGGTTCCTGTCTTATTTTTTTAATCTTGTTTCTTCATAGATGATTAGGTTCGAGTATTATTAAAATCTACTAAGATAGCTGAACCAATCTCATGCTCATCTTGCAGTTGAGAGAATTAAAGTGGTTACAAGAGTATCTGGGTTTTTTTTGTTTGTTTGTTTTTGTTTTTTGTTTTTTGTTTTTTTTTTTTTGGTTTTTGGATCATACCCAGCAGTGCTCAGGGGTTACTCCTGGCTCCATGTTCAGAAATTGCTCCTGGCAGGCACGGGGGACCATATGGGACACTAGGATTCGAACTGATGACCTTTTGCATGAAAGGCAAACGCCTTACCTCCATGCTATCTCTCCGGCCCAGAATATCTGTTTTTATTTTAGTATGAGTTTCTATTTTTTTTTTAATTTAAAGCACCATTATTACAAAGTTTTTTGTTGAGTTTTAGACATGCAAGAACTGAACTGAGTATTCTAGACTGAGACTGGGATGGACCTTCCTGAAGAGTGTGTAAATTCTCTGATCAGTGACTGAAAAGAGAGCAGTGCTCTATGAGATAGATGTCTTTGATTCACCCCTAACCTGTATTTCCATCTTCATTTTTTTTGTTCAACCCATATATTAAGCTTCTGAATGATAATTTATACCCCAAACTGTTTATCCAGATGGCAGTGGACCTCTTAAGAAAATATTGAGTCCAAGTCTGAATTTAGAAGTTTTAAGTGAGACATAAGGAAGTAGATTATATTTTTTCACTTAATTCCCATGTAAGTGTAGATACCGAATTTAATTCTAAGCTTTTGGAAGTCTGCTTGCTTTCAAACATCTTTCCATTTAAAAGTTAGTGCTTATTTTAGTGATGGTTATTTGAGGTTTATTGGTCTGTCATTTTGCTCCGTAAAAGGAACTGTGATTAGTTTTGCCATTTATTCAGTAAAGTCTTCTTTTCTTTAGTACCATATTGGTCTTTGAATTAGTTGATCTTGTAAGACAGATTGAAACATTTGTAGACTTTGTCCTTAAGATTTGTGCTAGTGTGGAGTGGGGAGTTAGTAAGTAAATAAATACATATACTCAGAGATCGTGTCAAGAGTTAAGAGTAAAGTAGAGGGTGCTTTATAAATGAATATTTTTATCAGCTTTAAATTGATTCTTCAGGGAAGGAATGTCTGAATTAGTGATTTAGGGGATATTCCAAAAGATAACTAATGGGAATTCAGGGGTGACAGAAAGCCCTAAATCCTTTAAATATCCACAGAGGATTTTATTATAAGATGCAAAATAATATATATTAGAGAGCTATATGTCATGTATGTAATAACACTCACAAAGTAAGCTTAGAGACCCCTCCTCCAGTCGTAGACAGGGGCAGCTCTTGATTCTATAATTTGAGGTTGCTGTGACAGTGCTCAAAGGATCATAAAGAGACTGAATTTGGGCCACCTATGTGCAAAATAAGAGTTCCATCTTTTTTATCTAGCTCTTCAACTTTCTTCAAATCTTGACATACAGAATTTTGTTGTATAGGAAGATGGGACCTAACTTGCCTTAACTAAGACAAAGATCAACATGAGTGCGTGCACTATATAAGTTTTTTTTTTTTTGCTTAATATTTCTTCACCTTTGAACTTGTAATTTTGAATCTAGAGAAAACCCCTGAGGACGAGGAAAGAAGTACAAACCATATGTCTATAGCAGTTGAATGTTTAACATTCAAATAATCCATTTTATATGATTGACCAGGAGAAGATAAAGAAAAATATGAAGGAATAAGATTGAAAAGGAAATGGACAATTGGTTGTGGATCTGTGATTTATAGCTTACACATGTGCTTACTACTTCATGCTTAATTCTATGTTTATGTATGAAAATACCCATGCTGATGAACTTCAGAATTTCTCTTGAATTAATTGGCTCCTATTTTTTGAATAAATTGACCAAATGGGTATAAGATGGTTAATGTATTCCACTAAAGTAATTGCGTGGGCTGCTTAGGAAGAAGCTGGAAGACAAGTTCTCCATATTTGCAACTTCTTTTTCTCTCTTTAAATCTTCTGAGAAACCACAGACAGTATAGTATTCCTTAAGTATGTCATAAAGCTGCAAAATTAACAAGTCGGCAGGATTCTTTTCCCCTATTACAACGGGAAGTGAGTTTCTATATATTATTTGTGTTGAACAGTAAGAGTAATATGAAAATAAAATGGAGAGGTATGCATATTAGATATTCAAAACTGTAAGGATGATCTGATTTTAGAGAGGAGTGAAAAAAAATAATAACAAAAGTCCAAGGAGAAATGGTTCTTCACTTTTACTCAGAAAAATTTTTTCACCTTTAACCTGAATATGAAATGTGATGGCATTATTTTATATAGTTTTGTAACCATTTTAAACTATATTTAGTTTTCATGATTCTTTAAAAATTAATGTTTATGTATTATTACGTATATATATGTATGTTCTCACAGATGTATGTGCATACATGGCAACAACCAAAAATGCCCAGGAACCTACTTTGCTCACCAGAGGAGGTTGGCCTGAGGGGCTTATGATGCTCAGCCAGTAGTACTCTGGGCCTACCAGGATTGTACTTGCCATTAGACCTGATAGTGCTGGGGCCTTTTGGATTACAATTGGCAGTTTGGGGTTGGGAGCCTCTGTTATCAGGGATTGAGCTCAGGATTTTGAACTATGAGGCGTGTGCTTTGTAACTTAAATTATCTTTGATATCCCCTTGTAACCGTAGTAATGTTTTGATGATAACTGTAAATAATTGTAGTATAATGTCTAGTCTTTCATCTTACTTGTTCATAAGTAATAATTTATGTAAATCCAATCGACAACATTGTTATCTTAACAAAATATCGCTCATGTATCAAAGCCAAACTAAAGATAAAAAAAATAAATATTTAAAGCTGTCAGCATGGATTGAAGTTTTCTATTCATTAAGTGATTAGTTCCATGAAAATATATGGATGCAGTGGTAGCATTCCTGGCCACATTGGAGATCGGTCATCTTCAAGTTTAGAAATATGCACCACAATGTTCATCAGTGTCTTGCTTTAAAATAACTATGGCAGATTTGAAATATGGTTATTTACGTTTTTCTTTGTACCATTGAAAACTTCTCATAGTCTTATCATTTTGGGCACTGTTTAATCAAAATGGAAATATACATGGCAGAATTATATTACAAATGTCTCTAATATCTAAGTTCATGGTAGTTAAATGTAAAATGACAATTTCATGTTTTCCAGAAAGCGCATGTTTCAGAAGAGATGGGTGAAATTTGACGGCCTTAGCATTTCCTATTACAATAATGATAAGGTAAGTACATTGTACAGTTTTCAATGATTGCTTTCTGCATAATTGTACTTGAGTAAACTAAGCAAGCGCTCGAGGTTTTTCAAGTGTCAGAGCTGGACTAGCTACATGGAAAGAATTTGGATAGAATAAAATAAGGACTCTTCATAGCTTAACTATCCCTTGAAATATAAAATTTTTTTAAACTTGAGTGTTTTGCAATTATTCATGAAGTGTTTTCTACAAACTACAGAAACTGCTGTGAGTGGTATACAGATGAGAGAAGTCTCCTCTATCCTTAGAGAGCATAGCGAATACATTGTGGGAATGTTGATCACAGAGTACTACAAACAGAAAGTGACTGAACACAGGTGAACTCAGCAAGTAGTTCTCAAAAAAACCAAATAGTGCTTCTTGCATCAAATTTGATTTGCCAGATTTTCAGGAAATCAGGATGTTTTCAACAATGCAAATTTAAATGACCTGTGTGCAGAGCAAAGAGTGAGTGAAAGAATGAAAGGAATGAAAATCAAGGAGTGAAAGAATGGAGCATCACGTAGTTTTCTGTGATTGGAGAAATGAATATGTGATGGAGCCTTGTGGGAGCTGCCTCTGAGAAGGTCATATGAAGTTAGAAGATACTGAAAACCTTGACTTAACATGTGGAAGTGGTTACAGTGTACAGGAAATCCTCTCTTGAGATCCACGTACTTGTAACTGCAACTTGAAGTGAAACTACTATCTAGAATGAAACTTCGGTGCTCTTTCACTGTTATTTTGTCCAAAGTGGGAAGTCTTATTTTTCTCACCAGTGTTCTGACTTAAGGACATTTAGTGAAATATGTTACCTAATGACCTACCATATTTATTAAGGAGCTAAATCCCTCCCCACAACGTGCACTTGTTCTAGTGTTTTATAAAGTTAAAAAAAAAAAAAAAGAACCATACTTTATAAAGTTACTCTTAGTTGAGTTTTAGGCATTCATATTTCAATACCCAAGCCTGCTACCATTGTCAGCTCCTACCACCAGGGCTCCTGTACTCCATCATCCCCACCCCAAAAATCCCTCCTGCTACCTTTACAGGCACAAAACAAAGTTCAGTGGTTATAGCTTAGAGCTCATTTTTCCATTGCTGTGAGCCTGTGGTTTTGATGAATAAGTATAATGAGACTTTCTGCTTACATGTAGCCTTAAATATTTAGGAGTATATATTGTATCTATAAATGATTTTCATTATCTAACTATCTCTTAATACATTTTTAGTGGCAAACATGTTTCTGTATTGTGAATAGTTCAAGAAAAACATAAGATTGTAATTATAGTCAATGGTGGTATAGATTTTATGGATTTTTTTGAACAAATCTTTAGTTTCTCTGAAAATTTCTTTAACAAAATGTAAGAATTGTTAAGTCATATTTTTGTTCATTGGTGATGTTACAGTCATAGCTGTATACAGACTGTTTTGTCATTTAACCAGTTTCTTATTTATGGATTTTATTCTAATACTGTTCTCTAATTTTTTAGAGATTCCCACTGCCCAATGATATTATGGCTTGAGGAGAGATTTAAACACCCTTTGCATACTTGTTTGCTGGTGCTGCATGGCAAAAGACCTTGTATATGCTTTTATACAAAAAGTAACAAACATTACAGCAGAAGATGCTGCATACTACTATTTACTGAAATACTTGGGAATCCATAGGAATGTTGGTTCTTATTTTGAAATTGTCAATGAGGGCTGGGAAACCTTTGTTATGCTCATTCTCAGGCCATTCAATTTAGGCAGCTAATCTGCCTATATTTTTTACCTATATTAATATAGGTATCTGATTAGAAGCACTTGAGTATTTCATCATATACCAGGACTGCACTAGAACTTTGGGGGCTTTACATGATCTGAGGCCCAGGAATTCCCCACCTCAGTATAGGTCAATAAAAGTGTAACACACTGTTGAGCATATTTGTTTAGGGGTTGGCTAGATGGTGGGTTTAACACCTTTTAAAGCTGATTTCTGTTTCAGTTATGGTGTGTGTGTGTGTGTGTGTGTGTGTGTGTGTGTGTGTGTGTGTGTGTGTGTGT
>PVKC010029240.1:0-15191 GCA_004027635.1 Crocidura indochinensis
CAAAAAAAAAAAAAAAAAAAAAAACATTAAATAAGGAAAAATTAATTGCAAAAGTTGTTTCTTTTCTGTTGTTTGTGTTACCTACAGTATTGTTATTCCATATTTCAAAAGCCATGTTTTGCTACTTAAAAACCTATGTCTTTGGTTTGTCTGTTTCTGATATCATAAGATAAAGACCTGTTTTCATAGAGACAATTAAAAATGTGTCTGAGGGCCTGGAGCAATAGCACAGTGGTAGGACATTTGCCTTGCACACGGCCAACCCCAGAGGGATCTCGGTTCAATTCCTGGAATCCCTTATGGTCGTCTGAGCCAGAGTCAGGAGTAATCCCTGAGTAGTACTTGATGTGATCCAAAAACCAAAATATAAATTAAATAAATTTAAAAAAAATGTGTCTGAATAGATGATAACCAAAATCCTTGAAGAAAGTTTCTAAAGACCCAAGCTAGTCTGTATATTTTTTTAACTTGCTCTATAGATATCTTTGCAAATTTCCCTTTGTAGTAAATCTAGGTTTGGGAAATCAAGTTGTAGGTATTTTTATATTTAGAAATAAGCAATATCATATTTTACTTATTTTGAAATGTTTCATCAACACCTGTCAGCCTCATTTTGTGCCTTACTATTATTTGTTTCATTTTTTTTAATCCTTTGATCTTATTTTCAATGGGGAACCAAAAAGCCCTCAAAGCTTTGATTAATATATGACAGAAGCACGTACTGCCTTTGTATTTATTTACCTGGTTCCTCCCTTGATTTAAAAAGATGCCCATTCTATTGAAGTAATGAGTTGTAACTACTAAGAGAAAACCAGAGCCATTTTCTGGTTCCTCCTGTGCGCTTCCTCTGTGGGGTTCCATATGGATCCTACAGCATTTCTGTGTTTTGTTGCAGTTTAAACCTTATGTGATCACCCTTCTCCACTTTTTGGCCTCCCCTCCCTCTAGGTTTTATTATTTTTGGAGGAACCAAGTCCCCTATTCCCTAGATGTATCTGTGGCCCAATGTAAGTCACAATATGTTCACTAATATGCTGGCCTTAAGTCAGAACACATTGAAGAAATGTCTGTGAACTAGACATAAATATTTCAGTGCCCAAAGTATATGTATTTATGAAAAAGGTCATTGGTAAGAATGAAAGAAAGGTGCCTTCTGGATGAAGGTTTTATATCTGTCCATAAAAAGAAGATAAAATTAGTAGAACTTGTGTACATCTTCAGAAATATATTATCTAATGCAGGGGTCCTCAAACTTTTTAAACAGGGGCCCAGTTCACTGTCCCTCAGACCATTGGAGGGCCAGACTATAGTAAAAACAAAAATTACAAACAAATTCCTATGCACACTGCATACATCTTATTTTGATGTGAAGAAACAAAATGGGAACAAATACAATATGTGGCCTACGGGCCGTAGTTTGAGGACCGCTGATCTAATAGATCAGATGCCTTGACATCTTCTGGATTCTGACATCAGAAGTACCAATAATAGAATTGGAGAGGCCGGAGAGATAGCATGGAGGTAGGGCATTTGCCTTGCATGCAGAAGGACAGTGGTTTGAATCCCAGCATCCCATAAGGTCTCCCAAGTCTGCCAGGAGCAATTTCTTAGCGTAGAACCAGGAGTAACCCCTGAGCGCTGCTAGGTGTGACCCCCCCCCCAAAAAAAAAGAGAGAATTGTAGGGCAAGTCACCTCCTAACTTCTGTATTCCAAGCTTATAAATAGTAACATGGTATGGTAATGTTTCAAATGCTTTACAGTGAACTTTAGAAACTAAATGTTCATAGCAACTCTATAAACTGCATTTGATGAATGAGACACATAAAGGTTAAGAGGTAAAATAATTTATACAATATCATTCTGCAATTAGGTGGCAGAAAAAGATTAGAATCCAAGTAGCCTGAGTCTGTAAACCACACTCTTAGCTACACTGTCCTGTACCCTGTTCTCATATATTGACTTAGACATTTATTCGTAGATGGTGCTTAAGACCCCATTAATGAAACATTAATGAAATGTGAATTAATTTCTAATTCAGCTGTTTTATTTTTATTTTTTTATTGGGACCATTGTGAATTACAAATCTTTTCTTTTTTTTTTTTTTTTTGGTTTTTTGGGCCACACCCATTTGATGCTCAGGGGTTACTCCTGGCTAAGCACTCAGAAATTGCCCCTGGCTTGGGGGGACCATATGGGACGCTGGGGGATCTAACCGAGGTCCTTCCTTGGCTAGCGCTTGCAAGGCAGACACCTTACCTCAAGCACCACCTCTCTCACCCCAAATTACCAATCTTTCATAGATATATTTCAGGCATTTAGTGACAGTGATTTAGGGCCATTCCTACCATCAGTGTTGACCTCCCTCCACCAAAATTCCCAGCATGTATCCCATACCTCCAACCTTAACCCCCTGGATTACCAGTGTAACAGGTCCATTTAAAGTTTAGATTGTTATAGTTGTCATTGACTTTGGTTTGGGTATTTAATTTTGACTTCTTTTTTTTTTTTTTCCTAGCAATGCACCTGAGACCACTTGGCTCTGGGCCTCATCCACTCCACTTTTTTTTTTCTCTTAATTTGTAGAAAGACACAGAAATATGAAGTAAAACAAAATAATTTCTGTCCCAAGGTGGTAGCTCCCATCAAGAATATACAAGTGAGGGCCAGAGAGATTGCACAGTGGTAGGGCATTTGCCTTGCATGAAGCCAACCCAGGACAGATGATGGTTCAGATCCAGGCATCCAATATGGTTCCCTGAGCTCCTCGGGGTGTGACTCCAAAACCAAAAAAAATAAAAATTATATATATAATTTATATATATAAAATTATATATATAATTTTTATTTCATTTGATATATATATATCAATATATATCAAATGAAATAAAAACAACAAAGAAAAATCAGCTGCTTAAAAATACATCACATAGGGAACTTTGGGGTAGGAAAATACGTTTGAAGGAATATAACATAAATGTGCATTATTGTAGGTGGAGCTATTGATAATTAGTTTCCAAGGCTCTTCTTGGTCTTTCTGTACAGGTACAAACTTAATGGAAGCTTATTTACAAGACCAACACAAATCTGCCTTTTCCAACTCAGTGGCGTAATAATCCAAGCAGTCACTGTAAAGACTCCTGCCACTCAGTGGTTTTCTTCCAATTTGGGTAATTACTGGAGTGTGTAAACTAAATTCAGTGAAGTAATAGCTCCAACTATTTTTGAACTTGAAGTGGGTACCAAATCAATAAAGATAAATCTCTTTGTTTCCAAGCCTTTAAAAATAATTTTAGTGTGGAGGACTGAGTCTTTGTTTTAGTAAAAAAAAAAAAATTTTTTTTAAATATTGGAATTATAGAATTTATTAAATATTTTTAATTTTTCTACTTATCTAATGATTATTATAAGATGATACTATATTTCATGTATTGTTGTTGTTGTTATTGTTGTTTGAGTATCACCCCAGCAGTATTCCAAGCTTAATCTTAGCTCTGTACTCAAGAGATCATTCCTGGTGGTACTGGGTCAGCCATAGGTAAAGTGAGCACCTAACAGCACTTTTTCTCTCCAGCCTGTGTATTTGAGATTATGCTTCAGTTTTTATGCCTTAACTCGTCCTTTCCACTAGATTGAATTTATATAAGAACAGCAACCGTATCTCTCATACATTTTTATCCTAGATGGCATCAAGCATTAAAAAAAGAAAACACATGGGGGGGGTGGGGGCGGGAGATAGCATGGAGGTAAGGCGTTTGCCTTTCATGCAAAAGGTCATCGGTTCGAATCCCGGTGCCCTATATGGTCCCCCGTGCCTGCCAGGAGCAATTTCTGAGCATGGAGCCAGGAGTAACCCCTGAGCACTGCCGGGTGTGACCCAAAAAACAAAACAAAACAAAAAAAAAAGAAAAGAAAACACTTGCACTAGTCAGTGCTCAAGAGAAATGTTTTAAGTTTTTCTTGTTAAATTGCATAAAAAGGGGAGTCACTCTGCATCTGAAATTACTCTGTCCATTAAAATTGTTTTTTTAACCTAAGAAGCTGTATCAAGTTGCTGCCCCTATATTTAGTCAAATAACCTGTTCTAGTGTGTACATACATATTTTACAAAGATCATTCTCATTTTTTTTTTTTTTTTTTTTGGTTTTTGGGTCACACCCGGCAGCGCTCAGGGGTTACTCCTGGCTCCATGCTCAGAAATTGCTCCTGGCAGGCACGGGGGACCATATGGGGCACAGGGATTCGAACCGATGACCTTTTGCATGAAAGGCAAACGCCTTACCTCCATGCTATCTCCCGGGCCCCAGATCATTCTCATTTATCTTTCTTAGTCATTTAAATTTCTTAAGGATAAGTGAACTTAATTGTATTCACAGTAATAAGCTCCATCCAGACATGCCGACAATGAAAAGTTTGCTGTATTTTTATCTTAGTTAAATATTTCACTCTTCAGACCTTTATTTTCCTTGCTCACAAAATAAACTGCAAACATTAAATATTTTTGAAACTAGAATAGGTTTCTGAGTATAAAAGAGCACTGTCAAGAATTAAGTAGACACCGGTCATTGAAGACTATTCTTGGAAAATTAAATTGGATTTTCTAAACATAGAGATAGATATCCCTGTCATCTTTACCCTTGCTGATTTTTATCGTACAAAGTCATCTATATAAAAATAGTATGAGTAAACATTACCATTGGAACATGATGTTTATCCTATTTCTGTCATTCACAAACTACTTTTTTTCTTAGAGTAACATCAGACATATAAATATTACGCATTATTTATTAGTTTTGAAAATACCCTTAGTCATGGCCCAAACAGAAAATCTTTTGTCATTTTCATTTTATAGTTTCCAGTGATAATAAGAAGAAATATTTTTGTGTTTTCCAGACTTCCCAAATTTTCTGTTAGCAAAAGCATGTTGTAAAATTATAAAATACTGAAAAGGGTCAAGATCATTAATTTTAACTGCATTATAAAGCCCATTTCTAGAAGACTGGCTCTTGCAGTCTAAGTTCATGTCTTTTTTCTAACTCTTTTGTAATAGATGTTGAAAAGATGTGGCAAGGAAGAGGAAAAGGATTTGGAAGAAGAAAACAGAAAATTATTAGAAGAACAGGAAAAACTGCAAATGGAATTAAGAAAGACATCAGATGGTAACTTTGTATGCATGCATAAAAGTAGAAGGAGCAGCATGATATTTTATGCTGTTACATTTCACTGTTTTCCCTAAAACAAAGCTAATGGCTCTATGTTCTTTTCACTATAATACCAAGAATGACCTATTTACAAATTCCTGCTCAAATATAAAGATAAAACATTGTGTCAGCCAAGAGAAACATGGTCTGTTATACAGGAAAACATGTAGGTGTTTCAGATTTGTGTTGTAAATATAAATGTGCCTACCTTAGCTCTTAGCTATGTTCATGAAAAGTTTGTTATAAACACATCTTTAAAAAATTAAATTACATTTTCTATCATAATAAATTGGGCCCGGGAGATAGCATGGAGGTAAGGCATTTGCCTTTCATGCAAAAGGTCATAGGTTCAAATCCCGGTGCCCCATATGGTCCCCCGTGCCTGCCAGGAGCAATTTTTGAGCATGGAGCCAGGAGTAACCCCTGAGCACTGCCGGGTGTGACCCAAAAAACCAAAAAAAAACAAAAACAAAAAAAAAAAAAAAATTGCTTCAGAGGAGAGTTTTGCTCTAAGAAAATGTATCACTTATCTTAGGTTCTAATGTTTTCTACCTAGCAGAAGGAAGCATTCCCTGAAATGGATAGGCATTGAACAATTCGATCTGGGTTATCCACTACTGAGAATCTGAATGTCTCATTCCAAAAGGCATTGCAGAGAGAGCTCCGAGGGGACATCCTCTCTCCATTTGCCTGAAGACCACCATTTCCTTCCTTCCATCCTTCCTTCTTTTCTTCCTCTCCCTCCCTCCTTTCTTCTCTTTTCCTTTCTCTTCCTTTTTTCTTTCTTTCTTTCTTTCACTCTTTTCTCTTTTTCTTTCACTCTTTTCTCTTCTTTTCTTTCAGAAAAGTAATGCAAACAGCCAGAGCAACAGTACAGTCAATAGGGTGCATGCCTTGCACACAACCTACCTAGGTTCAATTTTTGTCATCCATGTAGTTCTCTGCCAGGAGTGATCCCTGACCTCAGAATCAGGAGTAAGCCCTTAGCATCACCAGTTGTGACCCAAAAACAAAACAATAACCACCACCCCCGCAATATTTTTCTTTCACTTAATCAAAAAGAGTTTTGGTGTCCCCTTAGAGCATCATTCCCTACTAGTGACGTCTTTTCTGATGCTGTCACCTCTCAGCCAGTCAGATTTAAGATGGTGATTAATACATAGACCTTTTCCAGTGTCCGTTCTTTCCCATTACTTTACGTTGATGTAAAGGTCCAATGACTGAATCAGAGACTACTTGGTGCCATTTGAAGGTTTAAATAAAAAAAAAATGTATGTATTTGTTTGTTTCTATTGTATGGTTGCTATACAATAGAAGATCCCCACATGAGGGGGCCAGAATGGTGCAACAGTGGTAGGGCATTTGCTTTGCATGTGGCTGACCTAGGAAGGATCACGGTTCGATCCCCTGGCATCCCATATGGTATTCCAAGCCAGGAGCAATTTCTAAGCATATAATCAGGAGTAACCCCTTAGAGTCACAGGGTGTGACCCAAAAACCAAAAAGAAAAAAGAAGATCCCTAAAAGGTAATTGCTATTATTGATTATTCTCAATGTCTGGATAGAGTTTATATCATGTTATATTTAGATTTGAGCTGGAATGCCCCAGAATATAAGCTGTTTCTGAGAAAAATTATAAAGCAAAAATCTATAAATTTTTTCATGATTATTTTATAATTTGCACAGAAAATTATTTGGCTATTTTCTTCTTTACAGTGAAGAATGATAGTTAGAGACAATAATTTAAACATAGCTTACTCTTCTGGAAAGGGTAGTGTGTGTGGTATGGCCTAGTTCATAGCTTCTTAAACTCTGGGTTGCGGCCTATACTGGATATCATCAACTTTAAAACAAAATTATTTTAAAGTAAATATATGATATATTATCAGTTAATTTTTTTATTTGTGTACCTATTTTAAATACCTATTGCAGGGGGTCCTGTAGAAATCTCAGGGGAAAATGTCTTGAACAACAAGTAGGAACAGTTTAATGTTCTGACATAGATCAAATTTTAAAACCTTTTATAGTCACTTCTACTGACTTCTCTAGTACCAAAAGATTTACAATACTTGAATGATAGCACAGCAGATAGGATGTTTGAAGTGCACGTGGCCAATCCAGATTTGATCCCTGGCACCCCATAATATGATAACGAGCCTACAAGGAGTGATTTCTGAGCTCAGCCATGAATAAACTGTGAGCACCACCGAGTGTGGTCCAAAAATAAAACAAAGCAACAGCAACAAAAAGATCTAAAACTACAGGGCCGGACAGATGGTACTGTGGGCAGTGTGCTTACCAGATGCAACCATTAGTATCTCATATATTCCCCTGAGCCCAGATTAGAGTTAGTCTTGAGTGCAGAGCTAATAATAAGCACCAAGGATAGTCAGATATGGCACAAAAATAAAATAAAAATGTCTAAAAACAGCAGTAAGATGTTTGAACATTTTATCGAAATAATTGTGTTAGTCATCTACCCTCTATAATAGATATTTCATAAGAGAAATAGTGTACTATTTTCACCCAACATAAAATACTAATCCAACAAGGATACCTGGTACTACTTCCAGGATGCCTTTAAATTTTTTTTTGGATCACACCTAGCAGTGCTCAGGAGTTACTCATGACTCTGCACTCAGGGATCACTCCTGACTGTGCTCATGGAACCATAAGGGGTGATGAGGATCAAATCCAAGTTGGCTGCATGCAAAACAAGCACCCTACCCACTGTATGATTGTTCCCACCCTTATATTCATTTATATATAAGAAGGATCTTTAAGTATATAATTCTTTTTTAAATGCCCTTTTGTTATTGATGATAGTTGCTGCTGTAATAATTCATCTAGACACACTCTCCTAGTCTTGTGCTTAACATGTAGTCATATAATTATGGTGTTTTCCAGGTCAAATACCAGGTTGTGGGTCTCTAACACCTTAAAAGCTTCAGTGCTTGCCAAAGTCTGGCTCCTTTAGTTGTGCTGTTTGTTGCAAATCACACTTCTGAAGTTATGCAGCTCACTCAATCAAACTCTGGCCATAGAACGCCCCAATATACAGCTTTTTGGCCTTGGTGCTTGCAATCCCCTAGCAGAAATAGCTTATGGCTCTAGGACTCACAGACTGTAGAACTGCCAGGCTCATGCTTAGGTTGTGCAAGCAGCACTGGATTTTGAACTGGTGGCCTTATGCTTGCAAGATATGTGTTCTGAGTCACTAAGCTATTCTTCTGAGCCCAGGATCCCTTTCTCCATTCTCCATATTGTAAGCAAGGTAGTACAAAAATAAATGACAGGCAGGCTGTAGATCATCCATTAAACCATTAAGCCTGAGTGGTACCACAGCACCCTGCCAGAGCACCATACTGGCAGGTCTGTGGATAAGGGTAGCCTCTTCCAATAATAGTAATGTAAAGAGACTCAGCATTTTAAGAATGTAGATGTTTCTAAAAGATGAGCTGTTAAGATATGACCAGCTTCTGTGTTTCAAGTGTAGACTATAGAGCTACTTTTGACATGAAGCACTGTTAGGATAGAAGCAGATTTTACCTGTTTGAGTGTGTCCTGTTTGGTTCCTGCAAGGTGTACAATATTTTATGAACACTATTTATTTGCCCAAAGTTATTATTTTAGATAACATTATTAATAACCTTGAGAAGAATGAAATTTCCACCTCAAAAGGAGCTGTATCCTTTTGGCTGTGATCCCTTCACACTTATACCAGTCAATATATTAAGGCAAAGAATAAATCAATAGAACAGTATTTGGATTGCTTCTATACAATACTCTGTACATATAGTAAAGTGCCAGAACATTCACTGAATTCTTTTTGTTGGGTTGTTTTTTTTTTTTTTTGGGGGGGGGGGCTACACCCAGCAGTTTTCAAGGGTTTCTCATGGCTCAGTAATCAGGAATTAGTCCTGGCACATTCAGTAGATCATAAAGGATGTCGAGGATCTAACCTGGTTAAGCCACATGCAAGGCAAATGCCCTACCCACTGTACTATCTTTCTTGCTTAACATTCACTGTATCTAAGAAGTGAGGGTATGAAGGCAAACGCTGCTAAAGAATGTTTGAGACTCTTATTTTTGGGTTGCACACAGTCAACCTTGGTGCATGTGGTTCTTTTTACTGTGTTCACTCCATCTTGGGATTACCCACATATCTCTATTTCAGGAGTCCAATGTTTCCCTTATCTTTATGGCTTACTCTTTTTTAGGGGTTATCTGTATCCCCTAAATGAGATATACTTGTAGTTTCTTTAATTTTATCAAATTCATTCCTCTCCTCATATTTCCTAAATAAAACTGTTTACTATCTGTCTCCTTGGGGATCTTTTTGTTTGTTTGTTTTTAGATCACACCTGGCTGTATTCAGGGGTTACTCCTGGCTCTGCTCTCAGAAATCACTCCTGGCAGACTCTGGGGACCTTGTGGGATCCCAGGAATCGAACAGAGGTCTAATCCTGCATCGGCTGCATACAAGGCAAATGGCCTTCCACTGTGCTATTGCTCTGGCCTCCTTGGGAAATTTTTAAAAATGTTTTAGGAAGTTATTTTATATTTGAAAACTGAATGGCAGGGTCCAGAGCAGTAGCACAAGCAGTAGGGCATTTGCCTACAGGACCTGACCTAGGTCCTGTATGGTCCCCAAGCCAGGAGTGATTTCTAAGTGTATAGCCAGGAGTCCCCCTTGAGCATCACTGGGTATGGACAAAAAAAAACAAAAACAGAAAACTGGATCAGAGCGGTGGCACAATGGTAGGGCATTTGCCTTGCCAGCGGCTGACCTAGGAAGGACCACAATTCAATTCCCTGTCACCCTTTATGATCCCCCAAGCCAGGAGCAATTTCTGAGCATAGCCAGGAGTAACTCCTGAATGTCACCATGTGTGGCTCAAAAACAAACAAGCAAGCAAAAAACCTAAGCAGTATAATTTGTTAGAGAGAGAGAGAGAGAGAGAGAGAGAGAGAGAGAGAGAAAGAGAGAGAGAGAGAGAGAGAGAGGCAAACTGTTTTTTTTTTTTTTTTTTTTTTGGTTTTTGAACCACACTCAGCAGTGCTCAGGGGTTTCTCCTGGCTCTACGCTCAGAAATCACTCTTGGCAGGCTCAGGGGACCACATGGGACGCCAGGATTCAAACCACCGACCTTCTGCATTACGAGGCAAACGCACTACCTCCATACTATCTATTTTTCTATAAAAATTGAAAATTGTCTTACTCTTTGTGTTCCTTTAACCTAAATGAAGCATTTTCTCCTGTATATATTAGTGGAAATAAAACATAAATACAAGTGCTTATTTAAGCTAGTTAATTGGCAAAGTGGCATCCTAAAGGCAGTTATTATGCATCCTCAATGAGCAGTGCCAAACTCACATCAGTTTTTAACCATCAGATTGTCATCTTTATTACTGCTTCAGTGCAGTAACATAGCCATACTGATCCCAAAGAGTACATGCAGGTCCCAGAGAACCTAATTTATCTCAGCACTAATGTATTCAGGTGGAAGGACCTGGTCTGTCATTTCTAATGAACTATTTAACAATACTTTTGTTGTCCCAGTATGTGGAATAATTAGGAAAGAGCACTGCCATGAAAAATGAGAACTTAAGCTTTGAAGAATTTACTGGAGCTCACAAGCTCTAATAATAAAAACAGACTGCTTTTTTAGTTGAAAACCTTGTGATGTTCAAGGAGATTGACTTCAAAGGACACTTTCAGGACGGTGGCTTCTACTTATCCTTGTTAATAATTCCTTCTCCATATTTATTCCTTAAACCAAAGAAATACAAACTGTTCATTTCTTGCATGCATCTAGCAATGGTAAAAGCAAAAACAATTATTTTCTAGAGTTCTTTTTTTGGTTTTGGCCACACCTGATGGTGCTCAGGGGACCATATGGGATGCTGGTGATCAAACCCAGGTTCATCTGGGTTAGCAGCATGCAAGGCTCTATCACTGTGCCCCTCTTTTTTTTTTTCTTCTAAATTTTTTGGGGGATACACCCAGTTGTGCTCAGGGTTTGTTTTGTTTTGTTTTTTCAGCCACACCCAGTGGCAGTCAGGAGTTAATCTTGGCTCTGTGTTCAGAAATTGCTCCTGGCAGGCTCGGGGTCCATATGGGATGCCAGGGATGGAACCCAGCTCCGTGCCATGTCAGCTGTGTGCAAGGCAAATGCCCTACTGCTGTGCTATCTCTCCAGCCCTACCCCTACACCCGGTGGTGGTAGCAGCAGTGGCGGCAGTGCTAAGGAGTTATTCCTGGGTATGCTTTCAGAACTCGCTCCTGGCAGGCTCGGAGGACCATATGGGATGTCGGAATTTGAACCGAGGTCCGTCCTATTTTGGCTGTGTGCAAGGCAAACATTTTGCTGCTATGCTATTGCTCCAACCCCAGTTCAATTTTTCAAAATTAATTTAAGGTATTACGGTTTACAGAACTGCTATGATGGCTTTCTATGTACATAATTCTAACACTACAGCCATCTCAGTGTGCCTACTTCGCTCTTTCAAGGATCCAATACCCCTCTCTTTCAATCCTCCAACCCTCCAAAAACTCAATTTTGTGGATCAGTTCTTTCGTTGCCTTTGACCCTTTGTTGACCTTTTGCTTTGTATCTTTAAGTCCCACCCGTGACAGATCATTCTGTACCTAACTCAACATAATATCCTTTAGATCCTTTCATGTTGAAGCAAATTGCATGATTTTTTAAATTCATTACAGAAAGGCAGATATGATTTTAAAAGCGATTTAGCTGCATATGTAAATGTTCTTTTCCCTTGGGTTCATTTTTTTTTTTTATTTAAAAAGATGTTTGCTGGGGCCCTAAGTAACAGTACAGTGAGTAGGACATTTGCATTGCACAATACCAACCTGAGTTTGATCTCTAGCACCTTGTATAGTCCCCTGAGCACTTCTAGGAGTGGTTTTTTGAGCACAGAGCTAGGAGTCAGCTCTGAGCACTGCCAGGTGTGGCCAAAAAAAAAAAAAACAAACATAAAAAGAAGTTTGTGGGGCCCGGGAGATAGCATGGAGGTAAGGCGTTTGCCTTTCATGCAAAAGGTCATCGGTTCGAATCCCAGTGCCCCATATGGTCCCCTGTGCCTGCCAGGAGCAGTTTCTGAGCATGGAGTCAGG
The DNA here is from genome assembly GCA_004027635.1 of Crocidura indochinensis. Classification (NCBI taxonomy): domain Eukaryota; kingdom Metazoa; phylum Chordata; class Mammalia; order Eulipotyphla; family Soricidae; genus Crocidura; species Crocidura indochinensis. The sequence goes on from PVKC010029240.1 coordinate 12,338, forward strand.
AGTAACCCCTGAGCACTGCTGGGTGTGACCCAAAAACCAAAAAAAAAAAAAAAAAAAAAAGAAGTTTGTAAGTCTGGCAGTCTTACAACACAGATGGAATAATAATACATTTTTCCTAAAAGTGGGGGGAAGAAAAGGAAGAAATGATAGAAAAGAAATTGAGGTTAATTCCTTATACTATTCTACCTTTATTTTTCCTTTCCTTTTATTCTATCAACTTTTCAAAGAGCTTTTCAAGTAATTTATCCATTGCAAGATCATTTAATATAGGATATAATTAGGGGCCAGAACAGTGGTGCAAGCGGTATGGCATCTACCTTGTGCTAGCCTAGGACGGACAGCAGTTCCATCTCCCAGTGTCCTTGGAAACTAATTATCAATAGCTCCACCTACAAAAATGGTTCCCAAATCTACCAAGAGTGATCCCTGAGCACAGAGCCAGGAGTAAGCCTTGAGTTCTTCTGGCTCTGACCCCAAAAAACAAAAACAAATAAATAAAACAGCAAAACTCAAGCTCTAGATAAGAGAGAATGTTATAAAGTTGTTAGTATATTCTAAATACTGGTTACACTTTCTAGCTCTTAAATCTTGAATCATAAGCATAAATAACACGTAAATATCTTATACAAATTTTAAAATGTATTTGTCTACAAGAAAACTTTTTTTTTTTTTGGTTTTGGCCCACACCTGGTGACGCTCATGGGTTACTCCTGGCTATGCGCTCAGAAATTGCTCCTGGCTTGGGGGACCATATGGGACACGGGGATCGAACTGTGGTCTGTCCTAGGCTACCACAGGCAAGGCAGACACCTTACCACTTGCGCCACCACTCCAGCCAAACAAGAGAACTATTTTGAGCCATCTGTCTGAAAATAAGTTCTCCGAGTCCAACTGTGTGTTTTCTACATTTGTAAATTGTTTGTTTGTGTGTGTGTGTGTGTGTGAACTGTGTGTTTTTTATGTTTGTAAATTCTGTGTGTGTGTTTGAGTCACACGGGATTTAGCCCGGGTGGCCATGTGCAAGGCAAACATTCTACCTCCTGTGCTATCATTCTGGCCCCTAAAATTGTAAATTTATTTATTTACTTTTGGATTTTGGGCCACACCCAGTGACATTCAGGGATTACTCCTAGCTCTGCACTCAAAAATTGCTTCTTGCTGGGGGAACTATATGGGACCCAGGGATCGAACCATGGTTCATTCTGGGTCAGCCACATGCAAGGTAAATGCCCTACCATTGCGCTATCACTCCAGCCCCTATATTTGTAAATTTTTAAAGCATGGATGCAATATCTTTAAAATATTAAAGCTACTATCTTGTATTTTAATTATTATTATTTAAAATATTCTTGGTTTTGGGCCACACTTAGTGATGCTCAGTGGTCTGCTGTCAGGAGTCACTTCTAGCAGGCTTGGGGGGAACCATATGCAACGCTGGGTATTGAACCTGAGTTAGTCATGTGTAATGCAAGCACCCTACCCACTGTACTTCCCACAGGCTTCTAAAAATATTATTTTTAGTCATAAATTTTACTTTCTTATCCTTAAATTTTTATGATTTGATTATGGAAAGAAAAAAATTTTTGGAGAAAGAATCATTTTTAAAAACTATTTTTCTCTGTTTACATGTCTGAAAATTTCTGCTGCTTTGACCAAAATTTTTTATTCATAAACTTAAGGAAAAGTTCATATTACAGAAAATGAGTTGAGTTTATTTGATAATGAAATGGGCAGTATATATTGATAGTATGCTAAATATAATAATAAAATCTCAGACTCATCCATTCAGTTAGGTTTTATCTCTTAGGTGGTGGTGGTATTGTGAATTACAGGATGAATTACCGCTAACTACTTTTTTCTTTACATGTGTCAACTAGACACACTCACATGTTGTCTAGACAAACTTGGCATTGGACTGTTTTCTGGGTACTAATATGTCACTGGCATTTTATCCTGTCTGCTTCCTATTAGTTTTCCACTTGGTTGTGATATTTTCCTTTGTTATGAGCAGCTTGTCTGTGCCAAGGACCTGTATGCAATGAGTATATTAATTGTTGTTAGTAGGCAGAAGGAATAGCTATAAAGGTGGACTGTAACTTACGATGATCACGAGGGATACCTTACATGCTATCTGTATCATCAATAGCATTGGCAAGTGCTGTTCAGATGGAGCATAAAGTAAAATAAATCAGTGTTTAACCCATAAGCTTATAGTCAGTACAAGTGTATTCACCATAATATATGTGAAAATGACTGCAGTTTACTTCCTGCCCTAAGTTAGTTTATCAGAACACTTAGAATACAATATGTCAAGTACTAACTGAATAAAACAGTGGACATTCCTAATAAAATATAATCAAGCACAGTTCTCTAAAATTGCTAAGCACACAAGCCGGCAGGAAAAGGAGTAAAATGGCATTTTTGTGGTGAGATGAACAAAGCATATCACTGCCTTATTTGTCAAAAGGCAAGATAATGGTCCAAAGAGAAGAGATAAATTGATGGAGCTCCTCAGAGACTGGAAAGAGTGATTAGAATGGCTTTGTATTTTTCCGTTATATTATTCCCAGCTTAGACAGTTATGGTCATTAAGGCTTCCATGGTAAATGTATTTATGACATATGTGTCAGCTTGTATCAGATTTATGGTTTATTTTACTTTTTCTTTCTTTTAAATGCATCACAGGGGCTGAAGCAATGGCACAGCTGTAGGGCATTGCCTTGCATGAAGCTGACCCAGGACGGACCGCAATTTGATCCCCCCCCCTGGTGTCCTATATGGTCCCCCTAGCCAGGAGCAGTTTCTGAGTGCAGAGCTTAGGAGTAACCCCTGAGCACATCACTTGGGTATGGCC
>PVKC010029241.1:0-15173 GCA_004027635.1 Crocidura indochinensis
TCTTTTTTGTTTGTTTGTTTGTTTGTTTTTGTTTTTGGGCCACACCTGGCGATGCTCAGGGGTTACTCTTGGCTATCTGCTCAGAAATAGCTCCTTGCAGGCACTGGAGACCATATGGGACACCAAGGATTCGAACCTACCACCTTAGGTCCTGGGTCGGCTGCTTGCAAGGCAAATGCCACTGTGCTATCACTCCAGCCCCTGTTATTCTCATTCTTATAGTAATCTTCTGAAATAATAATCACTCAAGCAATATGCATGCATAAAATTAGTTTGAAATTGGTGGAGGGATTTGAGTCAAAATTTATGATGTCAAAGCTATGAATATTAATTCCATTTTCTTTGTTTCTTTTCTCTTTTTGTGTCACACATTTTTTTTTTTGCCACACTCAGTGACTTTCAGGGGTTACTCCTGATTATGTGCTCAGAAATTGCTCCTGGCTTGGGGACCATATGGGACGCTGGGGTATCAAACCACAATTCTTCCTATGTCAGCCTCTTATAAGAAAAATACCCTACCTCTGAATCACTGCTCCATTCCTTTCTTTGTTTCTTATTCAGCAAATATATACAAAATTTCTTAATTTTGATAAGTTTTATTCCAAATTAAAAACGTTAAAGTCAGATTATACAAAGACTGCACTTTATTTATATTTTTATTTGGGGGGGGGCATAACTAGCAGTAAACAGTGTTTACTCCTGTTCAAGGATCATTCCTGTTGGTGCTCAGGGGACCATATGGAATGTTGGGGCCTGAATCCAGATCTCCAATGACTTACCTGCTGTAATGTGGCTCTTCACTGTTTTTAATTTTATTCTCAGATATGCTATGAAAGAGCTACTCATCCAAATCTCTAAAATATTTTAGAGAATATTTTAAATTATTTAAAAATTAGCAAAGTCAATTACCCTACATAAATCCAGATTGTTTAAAAATATTTGTCTAAGCTCCAAACAGCTATACTTTCACACTCAATTTTATTGCCCAAAAATATGAAATATACTGGATGAGTAATGTGTTAATTAATTTTAATCAGAGAATGGTCATGAACTTTCCAACAGTTACATTATCAAGATAAAAGATAATTTAAAAAACTTTATGTAATAGTTTGCTATAGATAAAATTTGATATCCAATTCTCTAAACATTTCCAGATAATAATTTTCAAAACCTAAGAATTAGTTATACCAACTTATTTGTTAGTGTAAATTTTGATGGCAATCATGTTACAGTATATAAGTTCATAAATCAATAACTGTACACCTTAAAATTACAGTATTACATGTGAATAATATATCAGCAAGATATTTAAATATACCTCTAAAAGAAAATAGAGTATATTTTAATTTTTTACAATATAAATATTTCTCTAGAATAAAAATTGAAATATGGATTTTATATATTTATTGTGCCAATAGTTTTTTTGTTGTTTGTTTTTTGTATCAGACCCGGCAACACTCAAAGGTTACTTTTGGCTCTACACTCAGAAGTCACTCCTGGAAGGCTCAGAGGACCATATGGGATGCCAAGGATCTGAACCTATGACCTTCGGCATTCAAGGCAAGCACCTTACCTCCATGCTATCTCTCCGACCCTGTGCTAATAATTTTGAAGATTAACATGTTTTCCATAGCTATTAAAATTATCTATCATTATTGTATTGATATTTTGCCATACTCGGTATTATAAAGTCCTCATTATAGAGCCAGAAATAAACTTTTTCATTGGATCTGTTTCATAATTACTCAGTTATGCAGTAGTATTGAATTGAAAGTCATAGAAATATTGTTATATTTTAGATATTGATGGCTGTTTATATATTATATATTGTTAACTATAATCTGGAAGATCATGTTTCAAAATTTGCATTCCCTTTTGTCCTCCCCATTTTAGTGGGATTACTGATATTTTTATAGTACTTTGTGAGTGTTTCATTAATATTAGATATTTACCTTTATTTAGTATGTGGTGTACTTAATTTTTCTACTCAGGGTGGTGTTTTATTATTTTAAAACATCAGTTATTTTTTCTATATAATTTTTTTTAATTTGATGTAGCTGCATATTATAAATTTTAGTTTTGCATCTTGGTCAAGAAGTTTATGCACTGAGACCACATTGGACGTAAAAATCCAGATAATTCTGAATGTTTTTCTAAATGTATTTTATAGATATTGATTAATGATAAAGGTTGGGATACCTGAACCTGCGAAATATATAGTTTAAAGAAGAAATGCTAGGAGAAAACATAATTACTCCAAAATAGTCTTAACTCACATATGTCTAAAATTTACATTCTCTCTGTGTGCATATTACAAATTATTCACACATTGCACTCTCAACATAACTCTCAATGTCTTTGGGATAATCTCATGATGAACATAAAATCTTGCACAATAGTTATGTTGATGTTACCTTGCAAGACCCCCCAAAAATATAGATCTCAATTCTAGTTTCAGAACAGTAATTGCCTCAGATTGCTTTTGATTAAAATACTAATTAGAAAGAAGACAGCAACATTATAATAAGAAACAGAATGGACACAATATAAGTTATTATTGGTAGGTGGATACATACAAATCATATTACTTTGGGGATTGTGCGTTGAAAAAGATAAAACCTAACACTTTTGGCACTTCTGCCAAAATACCTGGTTTTAAAAGCATCATGATGAACTGTGAGAAGTGCATGTCATTCTTCAAAATAACAATGTTATCAAAGGTAAGAAAGAGAAAATATAAGTTCAAGAAATAAGAAATAAACATGATTAAATGTAATACAAAGTTTACTATAGCATCAATGTTCATAATATTTTTAACTCTGGCTCTAAGTGATATCAGCTAGGAATGGGAAAAGTTGAACAAGATCCTTAAATAGATCCTTTACACATGCAACTAAGAAAGAATACTTTAATATTTTTAAAACAAAATACATTCCAATAATAACAGAAAATTTAACAGTATATTTTTACTTGTTTCCTATAATTTAAGGAGGTTATTAACCTGATTGTACACAAGAATTATATAGACAGAAAATCCAGCAATATGAATTCTCTTGTAGTTTATTTAAAAATCATTTACAAAGCCATTGAAACATATGGGTTTAAATATGCTAATTTTATGCAGAAATAGCTTAAAACATTTCTGTGTTTCTTAGAAACACCATTACGTTTAAATGCATAAGCCAGGAAAGGTCTAATTGCCATTTGCATGGATTATTTACAGCTAAGTGGTCTATGAAGAAATGAGAGTCCATAAAAACGTTACTATGTACAAAAACCAATCTGTCTTGCTCCTTTTAATTGGATATGAGAATATTGGCTTATAGATTTTGGAAACATGGCTGTATAACTGTTTCTTACAAGGAAGAATAAAGGTTATAGAAGTAATCTGACAACAAGATGCTTTAAAATACTTACCCTATATCAAATTTTCTTATTATAGAGACTGGAATTCCTGCTTTCTATAGGCTTGTCACTGAAAATTAAAATATGCCTCTTAGATGTCAATAAAAATATTTCTTTAACCTGCATATCATGTCCTTATCTTATAATATTGTAATAATAAACCATATTTACCACTCGTAGTCACCAATGAACAACATGATCTTTAGTGGAAACCTAAGTGACCCTGGTACTTCAGCTATGTGAAATTTATAAAATATGAGTATGAAATTAGTATATAATTCATCCCTTAGTATAAATCATAACAACAACTATGGATATGATTACAGACAAAACAATAACTGCAGAGACAAGTTCAAGTAAATCCTTGTAAAATACTGGTTCAGCCTTCATTTCCTTTCACTTTATCTTCATAATCTAGTTGGAAGGGATTGTGATACCTGGTATAAGTAGTTAAAGTGTTTTCTAACTATAAAGGTAATGCAGGTTATGAAAGAGGCTCAAGTATTGAAAATTACAAACAATTTAGTGCTGTCTGCCAAAGGCCAAACAGGGACAACTATGAGACAAGGAAGGGTTTTCTGGAGTCCTTTTTGATTGGGTAACAGACAAGATAGAGAAGCTAGTGGCTTTGCAGCCATCTAGAGATATGGAGAAAGAGGTAGAGAGGTAGAGAGCTAGGGTAGGACCAGGACAAATATTCAATCAGAGAGAGGACCAGATAAGATGAAAAGGGCAGGGAAAGTCACATGGTAGCAGAAGGAGCTACAGGTTAGCAGAAACAGCTAGTCCAGTCAACGGTTTTTCCAATTAAGTCATTTGGGAAATTCACTCAGCATCCAGGAGAAACAGTCAGGAGAAAAGGCCTCATAAGCTCTCACCCTTAAACTGTTTTTTTTTTTTATAACTCCCAGCAATTGCCTCTAGGTGATAGGTACCAGGGGTTCTTTACTTAACAGATATCTTGGGCTTAAATGGACAGGTACCTTTTATGACAATCTTAAACCAAGACTAGAAGAAAGGAGAAACAACTCGACCAAATAGGAATATGAGATCATACAATGAGATAGTGAAGAAGGTATTAAAACAAGTTATATTCTTACCTAACCTGTGCAATGTCTCAAACATTTTCCATTCATCTGAAAATAAGCTCTATGTTGAAAATTAGTCAAAGGGGCATAGTATTAAAGCAATGTGAGAACTGAGAAGGAGGCAGACATAAAAAGTCAAAATATTCTTGATTTGGAGGAAGCAGTGGAATCAGGCTCTACTGTGGGAAATAAACTTATTTATTTTTTTCATCGAAGAGTGAAAATCATGTGACCATCATTAGTAGATAAAGGTGGAGTATATCAGAGTACCTAAGAAGTTTACTGTGTCTTTTGGATTGAAAACCTTTGAAATAAAAGCTAGAGATATAGTTTCAACAAAAACACATAAATGGTATCTATATCTTGAAGGTTGATAAATTATCATGAGAAGTGAAAGACCTATGCCATGAAAACTTCAAAAAACTTCAGAACAAAATTGAAGAGAACCTAAGGCAATGAAAAAACACCCTATGTTCATGGGTCGATAGAATCAACCTCGTCAAAATGGCTAACTTACCTAAACTTCTATATAGATTCAATGCAATCCCTATCCAAATTCAGACATTTTTAGGGACTTAGAACAATCAATTATAAGATTCATATGGAACCACAAAAGACCCAGGAATAAAGACATTCTCTTCAACAAATGGTGTTGGAACAACTGGATAACCACCTGTAAGAAAATAAACATTGGTCCATACCTCACATCTTACACAAAAGTCAACTCAAAATGGATTAAACACCTTGAAATCAGACACAAATGAGGTACCAACTTACACCAGTGAGGATGGAACACATCAAAATAACAGGACCAATCTCCGTCAGTGGGGTTGTAGTAAGAAAGGAACTCTCATCTACTGCTGGTGGGAATGCTGCCTGTAAAACCCCTATGGAAAAGAGTATGAGAGTGCTCAGTAAACTCTAAATTGAGCTGCCATATGACATGACACAGCAATCACACTTATGGGATTCTATCCCCAAGACACAAGAACATTTATCCCAAAGTATGTATGCACTCCACTATTTATTGCAGCACTTGGCACAATAGACAAGATTTGGAACCAACCTTGATGCCCAACAACAGATGAGAGGGATCATGAAGGTGTGGTACCTATACAAAATGGAATACTACATAGAAGTTAAAAATGATACAATCGTAGACTTTGTAGCAACATGGATGAATCTAGACAGAAAGTATTATGTTGAATGAAGTAAGCCAGAAGAAGGATAAATGCTGAGCGACAGTACTGCTCTGAGGGATCTAAATTATATACTATCTATACAAAAAATAATCAATGAAGAAATCTAATGGTCTAATAGGGTAGAAACTCCAAGCAATATTTAGTGAGAAGTGGTCAAATCAAGTGGAAGAGGGGCAACATAAAGCTTCAATTATCCATTATACCATAAAGAAACCAGCAACAATGGAAAGAGTGGATTAGAGTGAACTGGTATGTAATAATCCTCTAACTACAAAAGTCTATAATAATGTTTTATGGTATTTATCCAAGAAACAAGTGAAGAAACCAGAGACTCTAGCTGCAGTGATTACTAACAATATGTTTTAATGCCAGAATTTTACCAAATATAAAATAATGCTTCAGCTTCCGTGTCCACAGTGGTTCTTGGAAACAAGTTTTCTTTTTTCTTCTTTTTCAAACAGAACCAAATAAATTGAATCATCTTGTTCTACATTATAAATTGAGTGGAAGAAATGGCTGGTACCAAAATCAAACAGTATTATGAACATTTAGCAGAAATACAACACAATAAGACTTAACAACAAACACAAAGTCAACAACAACAGAATAAATACCCAATCTTCAACAAGCTATACACAGTGGGAACCAGTTATCCTAGTAGTCTGGAGTCAAAGGAGGGAGATGGTGGGAAAAAGGTTGGAATGAGGACAACACTAGTGGTAGCAATACCCTTGATTCAATATCACTATTTACCTTAAATATTAACTGTGAAAGACTTGTAATTCATTTTGGTTACAATATCACTTTCAAAAAATGAATATCTTACATACACTACTATATAGATTCATTGCAATCTCTATCTAAATTCAGACATCATTTTTTAAGAAATAAGAACAATCATTTATAAAGTTCATATGGGAACACAAAATATCTAGGTTAGCCAAATCCATACTGTAAAAACAAGAAACTAGGTGGCATTTCTTTGCCCAATGTGAAGTTTTACTATAAAGCTATAGTGATCAAAACACATGGTACCTGAACAAAGACAGAGTCCAAAGACAGAGTCTCAGACCAATGGGTTAAAATAAAATATCCAGTGACATATACCCAAATATACAGTCAACTAATATTTGACAAAGGAGCTAGGAACTTGAAGTGGAAGAAAGACAGTCTTCTCAACAAATAATGCTGGAACAATGGTATAACCACCTGTAAGAAACTAAAAATTGATCCATAACTCACACATTGCACAAAAATCAATTCAAAATGAATTGGTTAAAGACCCTGAAATCAGACCTGAATTTATAAAGTTCATTGAGAAGGAATAGGCATAACACTTCAAGACTTATACCTCAAAAAGTCTTTAATAATGGAATACCATTTGCAAGAGTTATAGCATCAAACATTAATAAACGGGACTCCATCAAACTAAAAGTTTTTGCATGACTAAAGAAACCCTGGTTAAAATTAAAAGAGCTAATGGAATGGGGAATAATTGTTGCACTCAACATATCAGATAAAGGGTTGATATCTAGGATATATAAAGCACTCAGAAAGGTTTGCTCCAGAAAACCCAATAAAGCCATAAAAATGGGAGAAGAAATGAATAAACACTTCTCCGAGGAAGATAAACATATGGCCAATAGACACATGAAAACATGCTTACCATCACTTATCATTAGGAAAATTCAAATTAAAACAACAATAAAGTACCACCTCAATCAGTGAGCATGCCACACATCAAAAATTACAGGACCAGGGCCGGAAAAATAGCACAGAAGTGTTTGCCTTGCAAGCAGCTGACCCAGGACCTAAGGTGGTTGGTTCGAATCCCGGCATCCCATATGGTCCCCCGTGCCTGCCAGGAACTATTTCTGAGCAGATAGCCATGAATAACCCCTGAACACCGCCGGATGTGGCCCCAAAACTAAAATAAATAAATAAATAACAGGACCAATCTCTGTTGGAGGGGGATGTTGTAAGAAAGGAAACTCTCATCCACTGTTGATGGGAATGCTGCCCGATCTGACCTCTATGGAAAACAGTATGGAGGTGCTCAATAAACTCTGAATTGAGCTGCCATATGACCCAGCAATTTCACTCCTGGTTATTTATCCCTGAGATGGAAGGACATTCATTCCAGTGTATGCACTCCACTATTTATCACAGCACTCAGCACAATAACCAAAATTTGGATTGAACCTCGATGTCCAACAACAGATGAGTGGATCATGATTATGTGGTACTTATACACAATGGAATATTACATTGAAGCTAGAAATGATACAATAATTGATCTTGCAGCAACAAAAATGGATCTAGAAAATATGTTAAATTAAGTAAGTCAGAATAAGAAAGATAAATACAGAATAATAGCACTTATTTGAAGTATTTAGAATATATACCATACAGACATATAATACTCCATGAAGATCACAATGTTCTAAATGGCAAAAACTCCAAACATCATAGGTGTCAGCATATAGTGAGGAGAAGTTTCAAATCAAGTGGAAGAGGGACAATATAAAGCCTTGACTTTTCACTGTACCATAAAGAAACCAGCAACAATGGAAACAGCAGTTTGAGTGAACGGGTAAGCAATCATCCTCTAACTACAAATGCCTACAATTATATCCTAATGTATTTATCCATAGACCCAGTTGCAGAATATCTTTTGATTTTAATATATATAAAATATTGTATATATTATATATAAATAAAGATTTATATATAAAATATAAATAAAATATATAAAATATATTAGATTGTTTAGTGCAGTCACAAAAATAATTACACTAAGAAATATCATAACAAAATGTGACTGAATGAGGGAAGAAGAAAGCCTGTCTAGAGTACAGGCCTGTGTGGGGTGGAGAAGAAGGACACTTGGGATATTGGTCATGGGAATGTTGCACTGGTCCAAGTGCAGAATATGAATGGAAGCCAGGGACTCCTGCTACAGTGATTCCTAGCAAAGTGTTTTAATGCCTTAATTTTATCAGGCATAAAATAATCCTTCAGCTTCTTTGACCACAGTGGTTCTTGGAAACATAGGGAGGTCACCCTAATTTTATTCCTTTGTGCTCATGAAATCTTGTGGGCAGGACAATACAGAAATATTAAGCCAAAAAAAACTATAAAATAACCTTTGTGAAGATCAAAAACCAGTTTGCAGAATACAGTTAACAAACTTCACACGAACAGCTTCTATTTCTGATAAATGGGCTCCATGAGACCTGAGTACAGCAGATAATCAGAAAAGACATAAAAAGATAACAATGATCATTTTTGACCTAATAGCTCTAGAGCATGGTTGGTAGAGACATAAGTAGCTCAGTGAGTCTATTACTGTTACACATTTACAAGATCAGTTCAAATCTACATTCTATTTTTATTTTATTATTTAGATATTTATTTAAACACCATGATTACAAGCATAATTGTAATTAAGTTTCAGTCACAAAAAGAATACCTCCCTTCACCACTGCAACAGTCCCACCACCAGTGCACCTCCTCCCTCCTTCCCAAACCTTGCCTGTATTTGAGACAGGCATTCTACTTATCTCACTCACTAAGATTGTAATGATAGTTGTTAGTATAGTTATTTCCCTAACTGTACCAATACTCTTTGTGCTGAGATTCATATTGTGACATGGTACTTTTGGACCTCATCTCTATTGTCTCTGGGGATTTATTACATTAAAGTCATTAATTTTTCTTAAAACCAAAAGATGAGTGAGACTATTCTGTGTGTCTCTCTCTCTTTGACTTATTTTACTCAGCATAATAGATTCCATGTACATCCACTTATAGGAATATTTCATGACTTCTTCACTCCTTATGGCTCCATGATATTCCATTGTATGTATGTACCATTACTTCTTTATCTATTCATCTGTTGAAGGGCATCTTGGTTGTCTCCAGAGTCTGGATATTGTAAATAGCGCTGCAATGAATTAAGGTGTGACGTAGGGATTTTTTTTTTTTTTTTTTTGGTTTTTGGGTCACACCCGGCAGTGCTCAGGCGTTACTCCTGGCTCCATGCTCAGAAATTGCTCCTGGCAGGCACGGGGGACCATATGGGGCACCGGGATTCGAACCGATGACCTTTTGCATGAAAGGCAAACGCCTTACCTCCATGCTATCTCCCGGGCCCCGAGGTAGGGATTTTTTAATTGTATTTTTTGTATGTGTTCCTAGGATATATCCCTAGGAGTGGTATAGCTGGATCATATGGGAGCTCAATTTCCAGATTGTTTGAGGAATCTCCATATATAAAATCTTCTTTTATATAAAGGCTGAACTAGAGAACATTTTCACCAGCAGTAAAGGAGAATTCCTTTCTCTCCACATCCCCACCAGCACTGATTGATCTTGGACTTTGTGGTTTGTGCCAATCTTTGTGGTGTGAGATTGTACCTCACTGTTGTTTTGATTTGCATGTCTCTGATCATTGGTGATGTGGAGCATTTTTTTATGTATCTTTTGGCCATACTCCCCAAAGCATTGTACAGATTTAATACAATCCCTCTACAGATAACCATGACAGTCTTCAAATAAGTATATCAAACACTCCTGAAATTCATTTGGGACAATAAACAATCATGAATAGCTAAATCAATCTTTGGGAAAGGAATATGAGAGTCATTACTTTCCTCAATTTTAAATTGTATTACAAAGCAATAGTTATTAAAACAGCATGGTATTGAAATAAAGACAGATCCTCAGAGCAGTGGAATAAAGTTGAGATTCAGAGAATGTACCCTAGACATAAAATCAACTAATATTTTATAAAGGGGCAAGAAATTCAAAATTGAGCAAGGAAAGCCTCTTCAACAAGTAGTGTGGTTGCAACTGGTTAGCCACTTGCAAAAAAGCAAACTCGAACAACATCTAAAACCATGCACAAAGGCCAAATCCAAATGGATTAAAGACCTTGATATCAGGCCTGAAACCATAGGTATATTGAAAAGCACGTAGGTAAAACAGTCCATGACACTGAGACAAAAGGCATCTTCAAGAAGGAAACTGTGCTCTCTAAATAAGTGGAGGCAGAGATAAACAGATGGGACTGTATTAAGCTGAGAAGTTTCTGCACCTCAAAGAAATAGTGTGGATACAAAAACCATCATATAAGGGACTAATATCCAAAATATACAAGTTACTCTCTGAACTTAACAAGAAAAAATATCTAACCCCATCAAAAAATGGGGAGAAGAAATGAACAGACACTTCCTCAAAGAAGAAAATCAAATCCACATTCTAATTCTTCACCAGTTATAAAAAGTCTTAGACATTTAAAACTTTTATGCATCTATCTTTGCAGCTAGTGTCTACAAAAATGTACATTACAAGATTTCTCAGGTTATTTTCCAGAAAGAAAAACTAACAGATTACAACCAGTTCTATTGCAGTATCTTCAGAGCTCAATGGGATTCTCTAAAAAGGATAGAAATTTTGAAGTTTCAGACTGTGATTCTAGTACATCTAAAACATTTTTCCTAATAGGGCAGGCAGAAACAAAAATTACAGACATATGTAGACTTCTACATAGAATATTATGACTTGTCACAGCACGTTATTGATTCAAAGAACAATTTGAAAGAATATCATTCATTTTCTATTTTAAATTAGTAGGGTTTAATTGACAGAGGCCATTACACTACCTATTGTAAAAATGCAGCAATACAACACTGGATGTTATGGACTTCCATTACTTTGCTCATTTTAAGACTAGTTGGGCAACTTATTTTTAAATTATTATGTCTTTAATAATGTTTTAATTATTTTGTTCACAGTGGTCTCTGAGGAAAGAATTGGAATGCCCTTGACTCACATATAGTGTGCATTTAGTATTCTAAACTATCATAACAATGCTCTTTATAAGAATATTTTAGTAATATATTTTTAATTTTAAAATGTTTGTAAAAATATTCTAATGTTTTGTTTACAGAAGTCTATAGGAGGAACCGGAGAGATAGCACAGCGGTAGGGTGTTTGCTTTGCACACAAATACCATGGCACAAAGCTTATGATAAACTTCTACTTAAAATAAATTTGCCCTAAATTTCCAATTACAATTTATATTCTGAATAAAAGTCAGTATTAAGTAAATTTCTCTGGTAAGAATTTAGTGAAATGTCATTGGTTTGAACCTGTAGATATTTTTTACCTTCCGCAGTGATACCATTGTGCTAATTGTTTAATGCCTCTGAACAATAGTTATTATCACATCGACCTTTTTAGCTATTTTTAAATATTGCAAAGCAAATATATTTCTTATCCAATAACAGTATAATCTTAGTGAATTGTGAAGTGCATCTATGACATCAGGGATTATGTTGAAAAATAGTATATATGAATTAAGTTATTAAGTATATAAAGTTAGTAAAGCAAATACATTGAAAATGCTATTTTAGGAATCAGTAGGCATATTGTAAAAACTATCAGGTAACAGTCAGATAGACTTAATTTTAGAGAGAATATTGTGGATAAAAATGTTAACTTCAATACTAGTGAAACTTCACATCTGAATATCAATAGTAGATAAATAAAATTAATTAATATCAGTTTAATTTAACCTTACAGGATGCAAGGTTTTAGTACATAATGTTGAGCTTTTCCTAAAGAAAAGTTAGGCAATGTTTCCAAATCCTTTCAAGACTAACAGTTTCAAATATAACACAGACAACAGAAAGGTGAGTAAAGGTTCAAGAGCATATAATATCCACAATACCTTATAATAAAATGGAGAAGGCAAACTCATGTGTTAGGCTAATGGGTGTTAAATATAAAAGTAATGTCTTTGGGACTGGAGATATAGCACAGTAGTAGGGCGTTTGCCTTGCATGCAGCCAATGCAGGGAGGACAGTGATTCAAATCACAGCATACCATATGGTCCCCCGCGCTTTCCAGAAATCGATTTCTGATATCACAGCCAGGAGTAATCCCTGACCGCTACTGGGTGTGGCCCCAAAACAAAAATACTAAACCAACAAAATGACTTTGAAAAAGATACATATGTTTAACGAGTTATTTAATACTTTTTCTTAAATTATTTAAGTTATAGATCATCAACAGAATTCTATAAATATGCAAGAAATGATTGTCAAATGTGAATAGTTTACTATGTTAAAGTAAAAAATTGACTTTAATCAGTTATTTGTGGAAATGTAGGCAGTGAAGCAATAATTGTAGGCTATCATTTTATTTAAACAGCTTCTTAAGCTATGATTTCAATAGCATATTTATAATCAAAGGGATGGTCTTACTAATTGTTCTGTAAATAGTTCCAACTAGAAAATATTGAGAAAAGTGTCTAAAAGTTTTATTGAATATTTTCCTACTGATTATTCTATCAAAAGCATAAGAAAGTGCTCATGCAAATTTTAGCCCAATCATGTAAAGAGAAATATTAATATCTATTACAAGGGCACCATCTGCTGGAAGACAAGCAAATAAGTTAGCATAGAGGATAGTGTTTAATCTAAAATGCAATTTATTATAAATATATTGAAATGCTTAATGATTTTTAAAGTAACATAATAGCATGATAGCTAAACTCATGAGAAAAGGTACAAAAATACTCTACTAATTGAATTTTTAGTCTCTTTCTAGATGTAAAATACTATAATTAAATCCCTAAAACATATTTCTTTGAAGCTGAAGAGATAGCACAGTGATAGGGCATTTGCCTTGCATCTGACCACCTGGGAGGGACCTGATTCAATCCCAGACATCCCATAAGGACACCCAGCCTACCAGGGGTGATTTCTGAGTGCAGATCCTGGAGTATCCCCTGAGTGCTGCCAGGTATGACCCTAAAACAAATCAATCAATAAATAAATAAAGTTTAAAAAATAAATAAATATTTTTCTTTGACATAACTTTAACAGAAACATTTTGCTAATTATACTACGAATCTTTCTTATTTTGCTTTGATTATTTAGAATCCTTTTATTTTCTAACTGCATTCTTGTTTTCCAAACTTATTTTTAATATCTTTATTTAAACACCTTGATTACAAACATAATTATGGTTAGATTTCAGTCATGTAAAGAACACCCCCCTTCACCAGTGCAACATACCCATCCCCAGTGTCCCAAATCTCCTTCCTCCCCACGCCACTCCTGCCTGTACTCTAGACAGATTTTCTACTATCCCTCATTTATTCTCATTGTTAGGATAGTTCTCAATGCAGTTATTTCTGTAACTACACTCATCACTCTTAGTGGTGAACTTCATGAATTGAGCTGGAACTTCCAGCCCTCCTCTCTTTTGTCTCTGATAATTATTGCAAGAATGTCTTTCATTTTTTAAAACCCATAGATGAGTGAGACTATTCTGCTTCTTTCTCTCTCCCTCTGATTTATTTCACTCAGCATAATAGATCCCATGTACATTCATGTATGGGAACAATTCATGACTGCATCTCTCCTGACAGTGCATAATATTCCATTGTGTATATGTACCACAGTTTCTTTAGCTATTCATCTGTTGAAGGGCATCTTGGTTGTTTCCAGAGTCTTGCTATGGTAAATAGTGCTGAAATGAATATAGGTGTAAGGAAGGGATTTTTATATTGTATTTTTGTGTTCCTAGGGTATATTCCTAGGAGTGGTATAGCTGGATCATATGGGGGCTCGATTTCCAGTTTTTGGAGGAATCTCCATATCGCTATCCATAATGGTTGGACTAGACGCCATTCCCACCAGCAGTGGGTAAGAGTTCCTTTCTCTCGATATCCCTGCCAATACTGCTAGTTTACTTTTTTTGTGATGTGTGCCAATCTCTGTGGTATAAGGTAATATATGTTTAATAAAACTAGACAATTTTTTTTACATTTGTCATTTGTAGTGAGTGTCTGTGATTTTTTTAATTGTGATCTACATTGAGAGCAGGGAGGGGGGGCTCCTCCACGAACAGCTGGCTGGGGTGCAGTGATTAATAGGACAGCTAGTGGGAGACAGGGCACCTTCCTCTGTATTCCATAAAATCTCAACAGAGGGATGCTGCAGTAAGTTGGGTGGATCACGCATCCCAGAAGCTAAGTTTCACAATACCTGATATGGGCATATAAGAAGACCCCCGATTTTTTTAGAAGATTTTTATGGGTTAAAAAGTCTTCTTATAAGCTGGAAAATATGGTACTTTCAAGGCATTTGGTGGGGTCAAACTTGTCTTTTTTTTTTCTTTATCCTTGCTGAAAGAATAAGCACTCAAAAAGCAAAATATAGAAAGTGATTATTGCATTATTAATTATTAATTATTAATGTATTATTCCTGATATGCCGCAAATTTAATTTAATTCAAAATATTTGCTCAGTTATTCTATTTTATAGTGAGGAGGGCATACCCAGAACACCCAGGAGTGCTCAGTGCTTACTCAGGGCTTCATACACTGGGTTCACTCTTGGTTTTGCTTAGAAAACCATATGTAATGCTGCTGCCCAAACTGGAGTGGGTTGTGTTAAGATG
>PVKC010029242.1:0-15173 GCA_004027635.1 Crocidura indochinensis
TTTTCAATCACAACTTAGCTTCATTCTCTCTGTAACTAGATCTGACCATGATGAAAGGGAATTTTATAAAGTCAAGGACCTTCCTTATTTTATTCTGTTCCTTAATTTCTCCCTATCATCTAGCAAAATATCCAGAACATAATACATATTAGAAAATATTCATTGAATTAGATACCCATATATGTATTTATATACAAAAATATATTTATGGAGTACACAAGTTTTAAATATTCCATTTTTATGAAGTAAACCATATATATGTAATAAACAAGTAAGGTTCAGGTTTGTAGATAATCAGACATTTTAGAAGATAAAATAGAAATAATACCCTTAAACTCAAAAGATAAACAGATGCTGTTTGGTAGATACACTAGGGATCAGGCAGCATACCTTGCAGTTTTCTAAAAAAGTTTAATTCTGAGCACCAAATGGTCTTTTAAATCTCCATGATATAAACCTGGAAGCCTCTAAGCTTAGCTGGGTAGTTTCAGTGGTCCCTGCACTGTAGGACTGGAGCATCCTTAGACTTTAGTACTAAACCTCTGGAACCATTAGTTTAGCTGAGAATCACTGAGAGAAGGGATCTTTAGGAACATCTCGAGAGCTGCCTCCCACCATACAAAATCAACAGAAGTTACACAATGATGGTTACTAAGCAGTGAAACCAAATCTCAAATTCTATCTGTACTTTCAACAGAGGCATTTTGCTTCTCTAAGGTATTTAACTTTTGGAATATTTCTGTGGTAGGTATTGATCTGGTAGGACCTGATTGTCCTATGGTCATCAATAATGAGTAACTGTTCTCATAATTGTCTTTGATTTGCCTTCAGAAGTGAAGCAGAATTCTAATTATATTTCTGACTGAAAGCTGGTCATGAATATGAAGTCACTAATCATACTCCTTCACTTCCTCCCAAATCCTTTCTTATGAAAAGGAACTTCAGTTTCTGACAGTTTCTTCTATGATATGAATCCTGACTTTTCATTATCACAATTATTCGTCTCTGAAGGGTTTTAATTTGAAAATTTTTTTATTGTCCTGTTTACTCTGAGTGGCATATCACTTCTCACCTGTACAAGGCATTTTATTAGCTGGGTTATTTTAATACCTCTCAATATTTGACTTGAACTTTTATAGTTGGTGTATAAATCTGAGATGTATAGGTATATCTATGTTGCTGTATATTTGATCAACATATTTACTTTAAGTTCGAATAAAACCAAAAGCTCCAAGTCAAATCAACTTAAGGCAAATCTGAACAAACTGTCAGATTACTTCCAATTAAGTTCTTGACTGAAATCAATACGATGGTTATCAAGTTGTATATCCATACTACAAAAAACTTTTCCTAAAGGAAAATACATTTTGTATTGTGTATAAATTTTCCACAATGGATAATACAGAAAAATTGGAAAGTTTTAGTCTAATGACAGGTCTCAAAAACAGAACAGTTGGGTGACGTGGAGCTCTAGACTGGGAGTTAGGTCTGTCTAAGAAAAATGTCATTTTTTTCCCCTGGCCTCTAGTGAAAAGTTCGAAATCCATGGGGCGACCTTTCTTCAGAACAGCATGTCTCTAGTTAGAATTACGGGTCCTTGGCTCCAACTTTCAGATTGGGGTATTCTTTTCATTTCTGCATAGAGCAGGCGGGAACACAGTGTTCTGATACCATTTTCCAGCTATTATTACACTTTTTAATTTTTGTGAAGTGCATTTTCAAATTAAAAGGAAATCTTGAGGACTCCAATTGAGTTTCAGCAATGAATCTAGAGTCCATTATATTTGAAGCATTCAGACTTTTGCCTCCTCACTCTTTTAACATTGAGAATATGGGATACAATAAATTATAGATATTAGATTCCTGGCAAAATACAGTTTAGGACACTGCACATTTTAGCAAAAAGTAAAAAAATATCAATCTTTTTTGCTGTCATAAAGCTTATTGAAAACTGCTATTGTGCCATTAAAATTAATGTAATCGCTTTTCTCTTTCTCTGGAAGCCACGGTGCCCTTTTGCCCAACCCCTTTAGGTCATCTCCCCTTGAAGACAATGAGCCCTTTCTAGTTCTTCCACTTGAATTAAATGCTGAAACTAATGCTGTGAAATGTTGCTTTTCTAATTCATATTTTACACAAAAAGATTTAATTTTCACATTAGATCGCTGAATTTCCATTTGGATATTTCCCATACTATTGGCATCATTTAAAACCTGCTGCGATAGAAACTGAGAGGGGAATGGGCTCTCTTGTAATATACTGGGGGGGGGGGAAGGCATTAAACCTTAAAGAATTTACTACAACATTTGTTTTTAATTTAGAACAAAACTTTTGCAGTTTTTATGAAACTTTAGCATCAGAGTTGAAAGTTATCACCTACAGTATATAAATATTTTAAAAAGAAAGATTTATGAAGCTTATATTATTCAGATATTATATAATTTAGATAAATTAATTCAGATACTAACTGGAACAATGCAGTTCCAGTAGGTACTAATTGAAGCATTTGCTTAATAAAATCTAGCCTGGGGTTGCAAGACAGCATATCAAGTAGGGCACTTACTTTACTCAGAGCTGACCCGAGTTTGATCTCCAGCATTCCATGGTTCCCCTGCTTGGAATAATAATATGGTTGCCTGTTAGAGGAGTAACCTCTGAGTGCTACTGGGTGTGGACCCCAAACCATGAAAAATAAAGAAAATGTACCCTCACTTTAAAAAGTTGTAAAATTGTAATATTTATATTAAAATTTTCTTTATTGAAACTTTACTGGTGTGCTGGGTACTGGAGAGGTGAGTCAGGCATATGACAGACTCTGAAATCAAGCTCCTAGAAAGCAATAGTAGAGACCTAGATCTGAGATTCCCAAGTTTTAAGAATGGCATTAAATGGCTATCTGCATCCTCTTACCATCTTTTCTTCCACTTCCACCCTGATAAAATATTCATTAGCTACTGTCCAATTAATCTGTCCTCTTGGGAAAGTGAATTCATCTCAAGTCCTTGTTCAGCTCAAACCACATCTATTGACAGACTGATTAGTCTTGAGTCATAGTCAAGGACGATAGAAATTGTCAAATTGTTTTCATGGGCATGCATGCTAGCACTAAAATAAAATTACTCCATGCAGAAATGTAATCACCCACCCAATTCGTCAATTATTATATTAAATAATATTAAATTTTGCTTCAACCTCCTAAGGAGGTAAATAATTCGGATCCCAAGTGATGAACTGAGTGTAAAATTTATTTTACTAAGTGATCATAAGGTATTTTTTCACCCTACCTCCTGTTTTCTTTTTTTGTTTGTTTGTTTGTTTTTGGGCCACACCCGGTGTCACTCAGGGGTTACTCCTGGCTATGCGCTCAGAAGTTGCTCCTGGCTTGGGGGACCATATGGGACACTTGGGGATCGAACTACAGTCAGTCCAAGGCTAGCGCAGGCAAGGCAGGCACCTTACCTCTTGCACCACCGCCCGGCACCATGTTTTCTTGCTACATGCAAACTGAAATTGCTTTTAAAGTGAATGAATAACCTTCAAAAATATTTATTGAAGTATTTCGGGATATGTCCTGCAATGCTTAGGGCTTGCTTCTGGCTCTATGCTCAGAAAACACACCTGGCAAGACTTGGGGGATCAGATAAGGTGCTGGATATTAAACCTGGGGTAGTTGCTTGCAAGGTGAGATCCCTATCTGCTCTGCTCTATTTTCTTGTCTGAAGAAAACAAACATTCTTATTATCTGTGAAAGAGAGAAGGCTGAAAAATTCATGACTCAGTGTTGAAAGCCATGGGCTTAGTAAGACAACAGCAACAGTCAGCAATCCAATTTCAAACATATTGTCAAAATATATCATCTTCTTCTTATAATGCTGTTTTCTTATATGTGCTTCCAAAGGACAAAGTTTGAAGAGTTGGATCTGAATCCTTAACCAAGGAAAAACAGTGCCTGAAAATCAGTGGAATAGTCTTCTCTAAGATATGGGCGAAGAAAGAGTTTTGTAGAAAGTATGAATAGGGGGCCGGAGAGATAGTATGGAGATAAGGTGTTTGCCCTGCATGCAGAAGGACATGAAGGGGTTCGAATCCCAGCATCCCATATGGTCCCCAGAGCCTGCCAAGAGCAATTTCTTAGCATAGAGCCAGGAGTAACCCCTGAGTGCTGCAGGGTGTGACCCAAAAACCAAGAAAAAGAAAAAAAAGAAAGTATGAATGGGACCTGATTGTCTAAGATTTGGAGAGTTCTTTAAGGTGGCAGGTTCAGTTTTTCCTCAAGCTGAAACTCCCTTTCTGTTAAACTGACTTGAATGCAATCTATCTTGGATTGAGCCACAAAGGTACCCCCACTTTCTTTCTTTCTTTTCTTTTTTTTTGGTCCCTTGATCTCTAGCTGATACTAAAATCACTTTGCACTATCAGTGCTGTTTGAAGAGGTGTATATTGTTTATGACACAGCACTAGTTTATTGGTTCACACATGTTCTTTCCCCCAAGACACAGCCTGCACACACGGTATTGGAATGCAAAGCAACACCGAGTCCAAACACACATTTTAGATTATCTTAAATCATACACTTTGTCTTTTCTGAGTCTGATAAAAATTAAAAAACAACCTAAATAAATGTTTGCCTTCCTTTGGTGTCCCATTGGATCTGAGTGGTATTTTAAAATAATAGCATAAATTGCTAAAGGAGTAAAAGATTTTTTAAGAGATTTAAATTCCAATTAGCTGTCCATGATTGCTTTCTAACATTGGGTCAATTGCACTGAGGTTTTCAGAGTTCTGTTTTTGAAGGGTGGCAAAAGAAAGCACTGGAGGCTTCCAAAGCTCCTCTATTGCCTTGGATATCATCAGTTAAACTTCAGTTATCTTAGAAAATGACCTAAGGAGTAAACAGTATTTCCAAAGTCCAAAACGTGAGGATTATCTTCAATTTCTGTTATAGTCACAGTGGACTATTCTTTTCACTTCCTCTGCCTTTTTAGCTTTCTTATCTGTCTTCCTATCCATTTTACTAATAGCACTCTTTCAGACAAAATGCTGATGCCATGTTATCCAACAAATTTGAATGATTTAAAGAATATAAGAGAAACAACTTCTACATATCAGTTGTGAAAGCCATTGAATTACAGACCAGCAACTCACATTGACTGAGGCTTACTAATAAGCAAATGAATGAAGAAATACACTATTCATGTCTAATAAAGCCTCATAAGTATCTTATATACTATATTCATATTATATAAAGAAACTGAAATGAATTGCCAATTTAGATTCAAAATCCATTATATTGACTAAAAGACTGCGAACATAGTTGGCCTCAAAATGACAGCTAAAAACAGTGTTCCTATTAAAAATAGAGTATTTTTAATTTTTATTTCTTCAGTAAATTATACTTCATTATGTATGCAATTGTTACATAAGCCAAAACAATTACAGAGACTTTCTACTACTATAGAGATCTCTCTACTCACTCATTCTTCCCAATACCCTACTAGTTCTTGTAAACACCAAGGTTTTAATAGTCTAAGAGTGAATTTTGTGTCAGATAAAGAATCTTAAACCAGTTGATCAGAAATGTTTTAATCTGAGATTGATAATCCGTCTAAAAATACCTTTCATTCACCTAAAGAAAAATAAGCTTCTTAATTAAGTCTTCATTTTGTTCCTCATACGTTTTTGTTCATTCTCCCACAATAATACAGGCAAAGGATTTAACTGTCAGTAAGGGTGGGGAGGAGGGTCATTAGGAACCAACTGGATAGGGATTGGAGTGATAGCACAGTGGGTAGGGCATTTGCCTTGCACAGGGCTGAACTCGGGTTCAATCCCAGGCATCCCATATCATCCCCTGTACCTGCCAGGAGTGGTTTCTGGGCTCAGAGCCAGAAGCAATACCACCAGAGTGGCCCCAAAACAGAAACAAAACTAAACAAAGAATCCAATTGGATTAAGCCTCCCAAAAGTGACATGAAGATATGAAAGAAGCTTCTGGCATATTCATGTAGCTTTGTTGGCCAGATGACTGCAATGGAACCCTATAGGGTGTTTATAAGGGCCAGATAACATGAAATCCATAACAACATAAAAGGACCTGGAATAATAATTGTCCTGGGAACTAGAACTCTAACAAAAGGCCATGATATCTCTGCCAGGAAAAAAAGAAGATATTAAACATGTGTCTTAACAATCAGTAAGGCATTAGAAAGGTATAAAAAGTGTTAAGAATATTCAATAAAATTACTGAATAAAAATGATCATGATAAAGATCACAATTGGCTGTCTTGGCAATAAGAAGATAAATTAGTTCCAATCATGACACATAGCTATGCAAGTGAAGCACATCTCAAATCAAAATAAGGTTTTAAAATAGTCTATGTATTAAACAGGTTTAGAGGAAGAATCCAGGTTTCAGAATTCCCCCACTAGTCGGGTTAGCATCTTCAGATGGTCACGGGCAAGAATCAGACTTACTCACAGGCAGGCTTCATGAGAGATAACTTCTTTATTTATCCTAGCCATCAGAAGTGGCTTCTACCATTTAAGTTAGCCCTGCATCTTCTTTCATCCATGTCACCTCTAACCTACATCCTGGCCAGGATCCAAAAGGCAAAGAGCAAAGCCAAAGAGCACAATCCTCCTAGACCAAGGCCTTATATCCTTTTTCCAGACCCCTCTCAGGAACTGGGCAGGGTCTGCAGGTAAGGTTACAGGTCATCTCCGGTTCCCAAGACCCCGCCCAAAAATATTTTTTTGTGGACAGCTATCTAACCTCTCTCTGTCTGATCCATGATTTTATATGAAATAATAATGAAAATGATTAAGCTTATAAGATTTCTATAAAAATCAACATGACATTTTGATAAAACAAAATAATTATACTACCACATTTTTAGGATTCTAGCTGTAATATGCAAAATCACTATTAGTGGTCTTCTGTATATATATTTCATTCATCATTTTTTTTCATTTGCATTTTTTGTTTGTTTGTTTTGGGCCACACTGGGTGATGCTTGAGGGTTACTCCCAGCTATGTGCTCAGAAATCACTCCTGACTTGGGGAACTGTATGGGATACAGGAGATTGAACTACGATCCATCAAGGTCCCTCCTGGGTCAGCTATGTGCAAGGCAAACACCCTACCTCTGCAGTATTGCTCCAGCCCCTAGTCATTTGCATTTTTAATCACCCTGACAAGCAAGTAGATATCCTTAGTTTGTAGATAAGAAAATTAACATCAGATAGACTAGAATTCTCCAGGGATAACTTATGAAATATAATTTCCAGCTTCTTATCCACTTTTAGCTACCTCTAAATTTTCCATTGAAATTAATATGTTTTGATTCAAAACTCAAAGGTAACATTGGAATTATGTATGAAAAATGGACAAAGGCCTGTTACTATATGACACATGCAAATTCTGCAATTATTCTCAATTATTTAACTAAGGACAAGATGGAGCAAAAAAGTCTTCAGAAAATATGAAAAAAATGGAGAGTAAATAATTAGTAAAGATACATGAACTCTCCATGAGGAAACAGATGCCTCTAGAATATTTATGGGGTGTTTAAATCTACTAAAATGTAGAGGAACCTTGATTATATATCTTCTATTATTCTTGTCAAAGGTTAGGAGTGTATGAAAATTATAAATGACTACCTCTCCACTCACTGGTGAAGACAGAAATCAGAAATTCAAATCTACTCTCAGGTTCCTCATAATAATTAGGAAGATCCATAATTTTTTAATATATGGATTAAAAACATATTTCCACCCTACCTATTCTTTGACAGACCTGTCCATGCTAATCTTACTAATAATATGCTAATGCTGATAGACATTCTGTGCTGCATTAATAGTCAAGGGTGTTTTATTGATAAGAAACACCTCTACTCTTTAAGCACACAGAAATTTATGCTTATTTTATAAATCAGTTTTAACTGATAAAACATTTTATTCCTTTATAAGTGTAAAATTAGCAGTTTCATTTGAAATAAACCATAAAATGATAATGCTTCTCTTCCCTTGCATAACAGAATTTTACAAAAGAAGTGCAAACTTAAATAAAAAAATAAAAATGCATAAGTTAATATCCCTAAATAATTAAGGTTAAAGTTAGCTGTTGCTGGGCAAAATAATTTGCCATTTTCCTATAAAATATTTACAAGTTTTATGCTAGCACAATATGTTCTAAATCAATTCTCTATATTTTTGCCCTATATAAATCAAGATACTGCTTTATTGCTGGTTCCTGTGCAATGAACCATTAGTCCCAAGTTTTTTTTTAATAATGGCTTTAGAAACATTTCCCATTATCTATAATATTTCCTAATTAAATATGATTAATGTCAGAACTTCCAATATTCCATTTTCAAGTCATATACTTTTAGAACTACATTAATGCTACATTATTAGATTTAATAATATTATCACCCTTTTCCTTATTTCCAACTCAAAAGCATCTAAATTAGGGCCATCATTATGATGAAGGAATAAAGAAAAGATTCTAGACCTGATTTCTGAGCATTTGTTGCCAGTTCTGATTGCCTAGAGAGACTTTTAAATCCTGACAGCCAGGTCAGACACTTGGCAAATGAAAGTGAATCTCTATTTAGGATTTTCAAAGTCCTGAGGAAGTTAAAAAGTGCAGCCAGTTCTGAGAAGCCGTGTGAGAGAAGAGGTCCTCTATATAGGAATTTATCTGAATTCTTCTCATGTTCAGGTCATAGAATTTTTTTTGAATAATTTTATGTGACCAACATGAATTACAAATCTTTCACAGTAATATTTAGGGTACATAATGACAATGAATCAGGGGTATTCCCACCACCAGTGTTGACCTCCCTCCAACCCTGTTCTCAGCATCCCCCAACTTTGCCCCCTGGACTGGACTTAGTATAACTGGTCCCCTCTGTATATAATATAGCGTGTTGAAGATTGGGTATTGATTCTGTTGTCATTGACTTTGGGTTTGGTGTTTAAGTCTGATCATTTTCTATTTCTACTCTATGTTATTATGACTGTTTTATTCTGGTACCATCCATTCTTTTCTCTCTCAATTTATGAGGTAGAGCAAGATGATTCAATTTATGTGGTTATGTTTGCAAAATAAAGAGAAGAAAATGTGGGGCCAGGCGGTGGCGCTGGAGGTAAGGTGCTTGCCTTACCGCACTAACCTTGGACAGACCGTGGTTCGATCCCCCGTGCCCCATATGGTCCCCCAGGTCTGGGGCGACTTCTGAGTGCATAGCCAGGAGTAACCCCTGAGCGTCACTGGGTGTAGCCCAAAAACCAAAAAATAAATAAATAAAAAAGCAAATGAAAAATAAAAAAACAACAACAAAATTAAAAAACAACCAAAAAAGGGGGGGAGTTTGTCTAGAGGTTATAAATATCAATTTAAAAAGAAAAAAAGGAAAAGAAAAATCATAACAAAAAAGGCAAAAACAATGCCAAAAACACACACAAAACCAACAACAATAATCTCCAAATAGAGGGGCCCGGGAGATAGCATGGAGGTAAGGCGTTTGCCTTTCATGCAAAAGGTCATCGGTTCGAATCCCGGTGCCCCATATGGTCCCCCGTGCCTGCCAGGAGCAATTTCTGAGCATGGAGCCAGGAGTAACCCCTGAGCACCCAAAAACCAAAAACCAAAAACCAAAAAAAAAAAAGAAAACCAAAGAAACAATCTCCAAATAGACAAAACACAAAACACAAAAAGAAACAAAAATCAAACAAAAGACCAAAATCACCAACTACGAGAAAGTACCACAGGAACAAATACAACAACCAAATAATAACCATGAGACCAAAAGAAAGAGGAAAAAAAGGAAGGAGGGCAGTTGTGGCACGGTTTTGTTTTTGTTTTGACTTTTTGTATAGGCATAGTAAATATTGGGCAAATTAGGAAGGGAAGTCCCTTGGCCTAAAAGATACAAGGTTTCTCCGCCCTTGAAGTATACTGTCTAGGGAATAACTACACGCTCCTTTTCACACCCCAAGGAATTATTTTGGTACCAGGAAATTTTCTGCTCAGTGTGGTTGGTAGTGTCAGGCCTCTAACTAGAGATCTTAGGACACAAGTCATAGGATGAAGCCTAAGATAGCAGTTTTCTTTATGGTTCTAGCAGTTCTGTTCCATCATTATTGTTGTAATCAGTCTTCTGTGATTGGTGGTCTTGGTTTTTGCACATCTCCTAGGATGAGCCTAGCTAAAATAGAGTCCTTCATTGTGTTTCCAGATCTGTTCTGTCTAAGTTGTCAAAGTCGTACCTCTGGAATTAGAGATTCTGGTTATTGTATAAATCTTAAGCCGAAGCCTAGGTTAGGGTCTTTCTTATTGGTCCCAGGATAAGTTCTGCCTAGTCATGTTTGTCAGGGTCAATCTTCTGTAGTTAGCGACCTTGGTATTTGCACAGATCAAAGGATGATGTGTCTTCTGATTTTATCTTACAGTTAGGTGTTTAGGTAGGACAACCTGTTCTTAGATCAAGCTGTTGCTGTTTCCTTATTGTCAGGATGTCATATCGAAACTGCAAAATATATAATTTTTAAGTTATGTGGCAACTAAGTATGTGCCAGGATTCTCCCAAATTCGTTAAAAATTAGCAAATCAAAACAAATCACTAAAAATAGTTTGATAGTAAGGCTTCATATATCATTAAATTAATAGGACATTGATAGATGTTTCTGTAATATAGAAGTCTGTATGCCTTTGAACCTAGTTAAAGCAACAGTGAATTTATCCATGAGATTGATCAAATTTTTATATAATGGGATCCAACCAACGGAACAGGCTCTCCTGAACAAAGACACTAGTGTCTTATTCCAGCAGTAGACAGGTGGGTGGTATGTGCTAAAAAGGTGACTGCTGAGTTCATGCAGTATGTATGCCAGTAGATTTCCAAAATTCTCCTTTAGAAAACCCCAATTTGATTTCCTTACATTCTGTCTGCTACAAAATGGTTTTATTTTTTCTTTTATCTTTATCCTCCAAAATTCTTTAGTGTACATAAAGTAACTGACAAACGTGTTTGAGTTTTTTAATTTAGTTTTTAATGAATAGCAATGGAAAATAGGGGGAAAGAACAACTAAAATACCTACTTTTCCTTTTTTTTTGTTCCAAGCATATATATATATCATTTTAATCTGTATTAGGGAATTTATTTTATTTATACTGCAAAATAAAACCATGTCATCTCACATGACATAGCTTTAATCAGGAACTTACTTCAAACTACCACATAGTCACTTTGAAAAATATTGCTTCCATAGTTATCTCTCTCTGCCTACATTTTCACTTTTATAGGTGTATTTGTAAAATAACACTTTTAATCTTGTTAATACTTATGATTACTTTTAAAGCTACATTCTTCTCTACTACCAACCCAGTACGTGTGCTTCTTGCTTTGTGTCATTTTTCTTTAGGCTTATTTTCATATGAATAAAAGAGGAAAAGAAAAAAATTAAAGCAAACAATGTGAGAAAGTTAATTAAAATATTTCTCCTATTATAAAATTATTCAAGTTCTTCAGTGACACCATGATAGATTCCTGCAGAGGTGAGAACAATAGAGTCTGTCTGTCATAGTTGCAAGGATCCTGTCAGTCTCATTAAGACAGCCTTCAAGCTATCCCAGAGTTACACTTGACCTATATTTCCTGGAAATTTCTCCCTATCTACTGGATTTCAGGCAGTAGTAATGAGGTGATAAGGTTTGAGGTTATACTCTTTCAGAAAAGGTAAAGTCAATCAGCTTATTTCTTTTGGTGTTTCAAGTTGTCTTCATTGCATAAAGAATTTAAAGTCATAGAGTAAAACAAAAGAAAATTGGCTAAAGATCTGTACATGATTTAAGGGCAAATATGGAAAAATAAAAAGAATTGACCCTAGTGGAATGAGGAATGATAATTTAAAAGCATGGATTAGATACGATGAATTTTTCCCAGAAAAATTTACCTCTTGCTTAGAGATTTCTTAGCAGTTGGAACACTTCCCCCTTTTATTTTTGAAACTGTAATAATATGAGACATATAATGGGAGCAGAGACTTGTAATTTTATTAAAATGTGTTAATATGAAGCAAATGATGAGGAAATGCACAATACTTTTTTGCTATCTTTCATCTCTAGTTTAATTTTGTTCATGTGATTCTCTGGTTCCATGGTTAGAAAGTAATGTCAGAAATTATGACAACAGGATGGTGGTCAGTGAACCCAGAGGAAGCTTTCTACCTTTATTAAGTTGCCTTAATAGCAACCAGAATTATCTATTTGATATTTAAATGGAAATTTTTAATATGTAAAAGAAAAAGTTCAGTACTTTTAAAGAAATTGCTGTTACTATTTCTAAGATGCAAGTTATAATACAAGTTATTAAAACATGATGTATAATAATGGATTTATTAATTTATTCCTTAAACAATGTTTTACAGATTATGTAGCATGTGCAAATATTATATAGTATGGACACCCAAAAGCCAGTGGATTTGATTTATTCCTTCAACAATGGTTTACTGATTACTTAGTGCTAAACCTGTGGGCACTGGGAAGTCAATGGAAACCAGACAAAAACAATAACCAAAGTAGCTTGAAGCCTGTGTTCACAATTTTTTAAGACAGGGAAACTGGAGCAGGTGCCAAAAATTATAGCTGCCTGATTCTAATTGACTAATATTCTATCTCCTATGGAATTGAAAATGAGGAAATGTCTGAATAGTATTGGGAAAGAGGAACTAGAAATAGGAATAGTGAATGCTTTAGAATGCTCAAGGATGGTGGTTCGAATCCCAGCATCCCATATGATCCCCCGAGCCTGCTCGGAGCAATTTCTGGGTGTAGAACGCTGCTGGGTGTGACCCAAAGACCGAAAATAAACAAAACAAAAAAAAAAAAGAAAAAGAAAGAAAGAAAAAGAAATAAAGCATTCAATGGATTGGAGTAAAAAGTCCAGATAGGTGTTTGCCTCAGCATCCATATAGGAATGATCCCTTCTAGCTGTGGTCCAAGCATGACTGATCCCCTACCCCAATTAAAAACCAGAAAGAGTAAGTAAGCATTCAAAGTTTGGAGAAATATTACAGAAGTTAAGGTGTTTGTTTTGAATGCTGCCCACCCAGGTGTGATCTCTGGCACAACATATGACCCCATAAGATCTGAGCACATATCCAATAGTAGCCCCTGAGCATGGCCTGAAGTGGTGGAAAAAAAGTAAGATTCCAGCAGGAAAAAAAATTGAGTCAGTACTAAAGGGATAAATTTGAAAAACAAAAATAAGAGATCAAGTGACTTAATAAAGAGTATCTTATGCAGATGGAAAATAGTAAGAAACATGATGTAGGATTAACTTGATCACATTATTTCTGGAAATTTTAATCTTGTTTTTACTTTGAGTGGTACAAGAAAGAATATGCTGAGACAAATCTAGAGACCCATGTCATAATCCAAGTGACATAAATTAGTAACAATCTCTTGTTAATAATTTATTAACTAATTTACATAAGTTAGAACCATCATAGTTTGGAAGTATAAACTTTAGCTATGGAATGATGTTCTTACTAGCCATTAAATAAAAATGGGCTCCTTATTAAACGTGTATTAAAATGGAAATCTTTATGCCAGCATTCATTAAAATAGCAAAAGAAAAAACAATTTGCAAGATTAGAGGGATAGAAATAGAAACAGAAGCTTGCAAGAACAAAGTTGATTGACTCTAATTTTATGAACGTGACTTGCATTTTTGCTTAAATTATTCATTTTACTTTCAAACTAAACTATGACTTCTACAGGAGACTATATAATCATCATTTTAATGGTAGTATTTTAATAATACCTAATCAATTCTAAATTTCTCTTGTATAATCAATTTCTAACCTGTGAGTTGAAAATCCTACTGGCACTCTAATTTGCATTACATGCAAATGTAAGAACGGTAGTTCTTAATGGAAAAAGAATGTGTAAATTTGTAGGAGTTTCTGCAGGAAAATAGGGTCGGATTTACTTATTTATCTGTTTATTCATTTCAAGAATAAAATGAATTTGTGAATACAATATTTTACAAATTGTGAAGTAAGAACTGGAAACCAGAAACTACCATATAGAGCCAATGTTTCAAGCAGAGAATTTTCTTTTAGTAGGGGTCAGCTTTGTCTTATTTATTTATTTTTGTTTTAGAAAACTTATTGTAGGTGGCCTGGTCCCATTATGCAGAAAAATAAGCTCTATAAACTCCATAACTCTAGAAGAATCAAATGGAAAAATCCGTAATAATATATCACCCCCTCAAAAGAAAAAAAACATGTACCTTATATTAATTAAAAGACAACATAAAAAAGTATCATAGATTGTTAAGCAGAAAAAAGGAAGAAAGGAAGGAAAGAAGGAAGAAATAAAGTTTAAAAAAGAAAATAAAGGAATAGGTAAAAAACAAAAAAGAGCTAGAAGGAAAACTGCATACATTTTAATAATAAATTTAGACTCATTTTTGTTCAGCTGTGAATTTTGTTTTATCATATTTTTTGTGATTTCACACCATTCTTTCTGTGAAAGAAAAGCTGAAGCTGATCTAAAATTTACTTAAATTATCTATCACATTTTGTTTTAGAATTTAGATATAAGGTTTCATTTGTTGTTTTTAATTACTAGGTCTTTAAACATAATTTTAACAACTATATGACTATTAGTATAATGGAATTTATAATATATTCTTTTTTTTTTTTTTTTTTTTGGGTCACACCCGGCAGTGCTCAGGGGTTACTCCTGACTCCATGCTCAGAAATTGCTCCTGGCAGGCACGGGGGACCATATGGGGCACCGGGTATAATATATTCTTATAAAAATTCAGATATATGTGTTTCTATACTATTCAGAAAAAGCTAACTTTTAGAATAAGATGATTTTATTGTATATAACATGGAATCAGAACATTGAATTATTTTATTCACGTTTAAAATGTAAGTGCACTAGTGCATAATTTAACATTCATAAAATGTTATGAATGTCCCATGAACCCATCAAAAATGATTTCTGTGTGCAGAGGCAGGAATAGGCCCTGAAAGCCACGGGGTATGACCTAAAACAACCAACAAAAGAAAAATTTTCCAATCAAATGCATACAGAAAATTAGAATCTCTGAAAGGATCAAATCTTTAAACTCAATATGAATTTAAAACAACA
>PVKC010029243.1:0-15183 GCA_004027635.1 Crocidura indochinensis
AACCAATGACCTTTTGCATGAAAGGCAAACGCCTTACTTCCATGCTATCTCCCGGGTCCCTGGATTTTTCTTTAATTTATTAAATTATCCTTATAATTCTTATTAATATAATTGCCTTAAATTTTTGCTATCTGCTAAGGACTAGGGCATTTTCACTTGTGCTGAGCTGACTATATTACTTTGAAGTGAAGGAAAGTGAACTGAATATTTTTCTTCATGATGAAACACAGATCCCCCTCCACCTTTTTTTTCCAGATTCTTATAAGCCAAAAGAAGTGTGAGGTAAACTTGTAAAAAAGTCCTAGGAGGGGATTCACAAGTGAATTCAGAATCTATCTTTTACAGGACAGTCATTAGCCTGTCAAATCTTCTATTTTCATCTGGAAACTTTCGCTCCTACCTTATTATGTGTTCATGAGCCCTGTTGCCCTTAGGAAAATCTTCAAAAGCAAGTAGTATTGCAAAGGGAGACTACATACTTTCTGGAGCACCTATATACACAATGTGGCCTTTTGATTTAATGTTAAGGTAGCCTGATGTTAATTTTTTTATTTATTTACTGCCAGTTCCTTAAAACTTAAAAAGACTAGCTGTCAAGGAAACTATGGGCGATTTATATCCATCAACTTTGATGAGTTTGTTCAAAACTCAGAAAAAGAAAAATAGCAATAATGTTTATTTTAGATTAATAAATAAAATAAGTGTTAATGAATGTTGACATACCTAAAATTAATATTTTTTATAATTTTTATTTTAAGCATATTGGCTTACATATTGTTGACAATCATAATTTAGGTACAAATTAACATAAAGTCAGGGGAGCTCCCATCATGAAAAAGTCCTCCCTCCACCTCTGTTCCCATCCTGCTTCCCATATCCTCTCTCCTATCCCCCCACCCTGGGGTTGCTAAAGCAAGTGGTCCCCTCTGTGCCTAGCTTACTACTTGGTGGTCTTACACCTGTTTGGTCTTGGTTACTCCTCTTTCCCCCCTTAATTGGGAGGCAGGAATAGTTAGTTCAAGTTATGTGGATTTGTTTGAAAAAGAAAAAAAATAGAGGATAAATAAAAGAATGGATAAATAAAAATAGATAAATAAATAAATAATAAATAAATAAATAAACTAAGGGATCAAATATTCTGGGAATGGGTGGAGTCCTTCTAGAGGTTTTCATTTTTGGTTTGAGAAACGGAGGGGAAAATGAAGGTGCCATAGAACAACCATACATAAAGAATCATCAAATAAAATATCCAGTGAGCATTCCAAAAAAAAAAAAAGGAAGGAAAAAAATACCATATAAAGGCCATGGTATTGAAATAGAAATACATGGAGACATTCATTTCAATAGCCTAAAATTAATATTTCAACAACTTCACCTAACACTAGTTTGTATTTTTCACTTTAATTTTCCAATTTAAAAGAATGTAGAAAGGACACAGTGGAGAGAACTGATTAGTATATTTTTCTTATCATCACAGAAAATAAAAACACATTTCATTAAAAATCTGTTTACAATGGCCTGGTTTTATCATCCACAATGAATGGAAAGTTTCCAGACATTACAAAAGGACCTAGGGTAGAATAAAAGTGCATGTGAAGAGCCTGTAGTCATACCCATGACAGTATACTTCAAGGGCAGAGAAACCCTGTATCTCTCAGGCCAAGGGAGTTTCCTTTTTAATCTCCCCAATACTTAGTGTGCCTATGCAAAGAAAAAAAGTAGCACAAATTAATATTTTTGTAATTGTTGTTGATGCTTGTTTTTTTTGTTGTTGTTGTTTTATTTTGCTTTGTGTGTGTGCTTTGTTTTGTTTTTATTTTGGTACTGTGGTTTTTGCTTGGTTGTTGTCTTTATTGCTGTGGTGCTTTTCGTTTGTTTGTTTGTTTGATTTATATTTTGTATTGTTGTTATGTTTTTCTTCCTTTTCCCTTTCTTCTCTTAAATTGATAGTTATAGCCTCTAGAAGGACTCCTCCCGTTTTTTGCTTGTTTGATTTTTGCGGCCCCTTCTTTTTTCTTTATTTCTTTCCTTCAAAGAGAACCATATAACTTGAACCATCTTGTTCTGCCTCACAAATTGAGGGGACAATCATGGAGGGTACCAAGACAAAACAGTCATATGAACATTAATGAGAAATAAAAAATGATCAGACTAACAATCCAAAGCCAATGACAACAGAATTGATACCCAATCTACAAAAAGCTAGACATAGAGGGGACCACTTATACTAGAAGCTTGAGGGCAAAGGAGAAGGATATGGGATTCATGCTGGGAACAGGGATAGAGGAAGCACAACATTGGTGGTGGAAATGCCCCTAATTAAATGTCACTATGTATCTAAAATATTACGGTGAAATATTTGTAATCAACTTTGGTCAAAATAAAATTATTTTTAAAAATCTGTTACTGTAAAAATAAACTTTATAAATATTTATATCACTAATTTTTTTTTGGGTTACACCTGGCAGTGCTCAGGGGTTACTCCTGGCTCCATGCTCAGAAATTGCTCCTGGCAGGCACGGGGGACCATATGGGGCACCGGGATTCAAACCGATGACCTTTTGCATGAAAGGCAAACGCCTTACCTCCATGCTATCTCCCGGGCCTCTATATCACTAATTTTAGTTAAACAATATTATATCACATATTAAACTTTTACACAAAAAAAGAAGTGTATTAACATATTTCCCATATTCATATTGGACAGAATAATAAAGATATAAAGAAAGGAAGTTCTCTATGTCCTGGTAACAAGTAGAATGCATAAACTTGGAGGGTCTTATTGAAAACAAGAAAAAGTAAATGATATCACATTTGCAAAACTGCAGTTATTTTGACTTCTATTAGCACAATGATCAATATTAGATTTTACATGATTCACAAAGATTTTTCAAATTAAACAGTAGGTGTGATATGAAGAGAAATCCTCACACATCAATCTGGGGAGATTGGGGACTAGGTCTGGAGGCAATGCTGACACAAGAAATAATCCACATCCAATTAGGGAGATGAAATAGTTTTAAGAATTTATACCACAAGTGAGCTACAAGCAGAACTGAAAGACAAGTTGTAAAACAAATCATGAAAATCTCTTAGCCACATTGATTTCATTAGGAAGAGTAGGATCACCGCTATGAGTGGAGAACAGGAAGGAGTAGAGACCAATCCAGAGATCATTTCCACCTCGGTGGAACAAACACATGCAAAGAAGAAGCCATCCTGCTTAAGGAGAAGAATAATTACTCCAACACTGATATATCTAATTTCATTTCAAAAATCTGGAAATCAGAATACTTACCCAAGACTATGTGGCTAGAAAGCAGTAGAATTAGATACAAATCATATTTTCTAAACAAAAATTATAGTTTTTCCATGAGTTCACAAAACTGCTCATATAACATGTAAGGACAAGACCATTAAGATGGTAAGCATCTTGAAATAAGAAAGAACAAACACAGTTGATTGAGTAGAGACCATTTGCAACAGGTCAGGTGACCTTCAGTTCAAAGATATGACCCTGACTGAGTGGCACTGGGTTAATGGGAGGGACAAATTTCGCAAGAGTAAGAAAAGGCATGTCAAGGAACAAGCATGAGCAAAGCATGCATGGAAATTTATGAAATCAAGCAACACATTTTCAAAGCAAATTCAAGTCAAATTAGACCAAATAAATGCCGGCTATAAGAAAATATTTTTTCCACTTTCATCTTATAGGTTCAATGCATTGATCTCTAAAGTAAGTTGAGACATCAGGAAAAATATATGCAGACATATACAAAATATACGTATTTACTATGTGCACGATTGTATTCAGGGGAAAAGAATACTCCCTCCACCAAGATAATGATAGATTAGAGCTTACTTTCTAATAGGAAGGGAAGATGAGATATAGGAACTTAACATTGAGATATGACAGAATGTAACCAATTTTCCTGGGTAGAGTATGAACTTTCACTTGCCTGAGAGCAGTGCTGCTCTCTAGAGTGTTATTATTTGTTATCACAGTTAATTTCCCTGTTTTGTAGAACTCTAGGGAAAGGAATGTGTACAGTAAAACTCCTTTAATAAAAATTCTATTTAAATAAATAAAGAATTTTTAAAGAGATTCTTTCCCTGCCTTTCATATTTCTTAAGAGAGTTCGTAGCTAAAAACTAATCAATATAACACTTGTTAAGGTGTAGCATTTCTTCAAACTTCTTCAAATTTCTTCAAAGGGGAAATTAATATAATGTAACATATAAAATGGTAGAATATATATATATATATATATATATATATATATATATATATATATATATTGGGTTTTTTGGGGTCACACCCAGCAGTGCTCAGGGGTTACTCCTGGCTCCATGCTCAGAAATTGCTCCTGGCAGGCACGGGGGACCATATGGGGCACCGGGATTTGAACCGATGACCTTTTGCATGAAAGGCAAATGCCTTACCTCCATGCTATCTCCCAGGCCCCTTGGTAGAATATTTTATACTGTAAAATGTGGTAGCCTTCACTAACTGCATGCATGAAATATGACGTGAAATGGAGAAACCAAAACTTAAATTTGATTTTATTGCAGTTCATTTAAAATTTGTAGTAATCCAACCCCAGTAGAGGTTCACTGATGGAGGTAGGGAGAACGAGGTCTTTCCCCTCGAGCTCGGAAAACGCGTCTCCCACCCAGTAACCAGCGATTCTGAGGCAAATGCGGCGGAAAGAAATCCAAAAGACAGTCAAGCTTCCGAAGAAAATAGCTCTTTATTCCTTGCAGAGGTCGAAGCCTCAAACGGCCTGGATAAAGGCCAACAAGAAAAGAGAGACCCTCACTTTCCACAGATCACTGCTTTTATCCCCCAGAATCAGGTACCACCCTAGGGTGGGGGCAGACTGCCAGGTCACACCTAGGGTAGGGCACAATCACAGATCAGGGTAGGGTCAGAAATGTTTACCTATACTCAATTCCAGATCATGGTAAGGTCAGAAATGTTTACCTATACACAAGTCCAGATCATGGTAAGGTCAGAAATGTTTACATACACAAAAAAGTTAAATAACAATCTATAAGCAATAGCTTCCATCTTATCACAGTTTGTGAATTAGACTCAGAGGAGAGTCAATAAGAATTTTCAATATGTGGATTTTCAAATGAAGATTGCAGTTTTAAGATATTCAACTGGCCAGTTTGCCTGAAAATCCCGGCTGTTCAGGGAGTTCTTTTTTTTTTTATGTGAAAACATTGATTTTACCATTCCAGAGATGGGGCACCATCACCCCATGATTAATGGTTACTCTCAGACTTGACTCCAGGCCATCCCTCCTCCCTTAATTATAACTTAGTTAAAGGAGATTATCTATCAACGCTTTGTTGCTCTCCAAGTTGAAAGTTCCCCTTCCTAAATCTCATTGTTCTTGCTTATCTTCTCACTGGTGTCTCCTTTGCCACTGGCTATTCTTTTGCTCCAAGTTTCTCTTATTCTATATAAACATTGTTGGTATGGAATAAAGTGTCTCTGTTTATCAACATGACACTCATTCATTCACAGTCATCAGATCCAGGAATTGTCTTGGTTCCAAATGCACCTGGAAGATGGAAGTTGAACCTCACTGGCCTATAGGGTTAGCACATCTACATTTGCCCCATAGGGTTATGTTTCCAGCACTACATAGTCACCCAAATATTTCCAAGCAATGTCTCAGAAGTCTTAAACATGGCTAGGTGACATTTAGGACATAAACCATCACAGAGCCCAAGCAGAGATATGTTCTCTGACCTTTTTACTCAATTGCCCGCTTATTGCTTAAAGTATCAGTGGGACCATCACTTGGGATGCATCCCCGCTCAAAAAAAAAATTAAATCAAAGTGATATGCTAGAAGTTTATCCCAAAAGAATAAAAAAGAGCTTGTTTATTTTGACCCAGATTTGAACAGAAACCTCTAAATGAAAAACCAGTGAAGGTATAAGTGGCAATAGAAGAAATTTTGAAGACGTTTCTAGGACTTGAGTATTCATTACACATGAACCAACAGTTTTCCTTCTTCAGTGCCTAAGAGATGATGAAATAATTGAAAAAAAATAGGTTAATAAGTATGGGCAGCTGGTATTGAGGTAGACAATTTGAAATAATTCTCAGAGGAGGTAGATGAGAACTCAGTAAGTGCCAATGAAAGCAGTGTATCAACTATAGGGTGCTTAAGAAGAGCATGATATTGAATTTAAAGTATTTGGATGAAAATATACACTTTCTTATGAATGTTGATAAATAGCTGAGCTAGTTAATCCAGAATACTTCAGGTAGAGTATTTACATGAACTAATATTTTCTATATTTAATAGAATATGAGAAAACTAAAAGAAAGAAAAGACAGCAAAGATAGAAAAGAAGAATCTTAGAAGGAAAAGGGCTCAGCTCAAAATCAGTGAACTGATATGAATCAAATTTGTATTAATTTTTATTTTTGGATCAAACCCAGTGATGCTCAGGGTTACTCCTGCTCTGCACTGTTCTGCAGCGCACTCAGGAATTACTTATGACTGTGCTTGGGTTACCATATGAGATGCCAGAATTAAACCTGAGTTAGCTGCATGCAACGTAATCACTATTATACTGTCATTCATACCCTTCAATCAAATCTTGAATCTGTGAGTTTTATATTTTATATCAATTAGCATTTGATATATAGTTGCAAAATAGATGGTTTCTTTTCTATCAGGTTAAACACAATTAACATTGTTTGAACAATGATTTGTGCCAGGCAGTGCTATAGGCACAACTCTAGAAAGTAAGTCTCAGCCCTAAAAAAGTAGAATATCTGTCTCGAATACAAACAGGGGTGGTGGAGGTGGGGGTCAATGGTGATGAGAATGTTGCACTGGTAAAGAGGTGTATTCTGTTTATAACTGAAACTCAAATACAATTATGCTTATAATCATGGTGCTTAAATAAAGATTTTATATATTAAAAAAAGAAATTCATGATCTTATCAGAGCTCAAAAATTAAATATCACTGAGCTGTAATAAAGAATGTGTAAGGTATTCTATAAATAGAAGTAGAGACATGTAGTTTCATTGTTTCCATTTTTAAGTGTGGACAGGTATCATGGTGGTTTAATTTTTTCCCTCACAGTAAAAAAGTCTAAACATTCAATACTATTACAACACTAATCCCATACCAATTTATTTTTTAGATAATCTAAGCCCCAGATACTATAACACTTTTGTTTTTAGGAAAAATTATAAACTCAGTTGACTCAGCAATGTTCTTCTTTTCTTCACAGCATTATTTTTATTTATTTTTATATGTTTGGTTTGGGGGCCACACTCAGCTGTGTTCAGGTGCTACTCCTGGCTCTGCTTTCAGAAATCACTCTGGAAACCATATGGAATGTCAGGAATCAAACCCAGGTCCATACCAGTCAGCCACATACAAGGCAAATGCCCTACTACTGTGCTCTGTCCCCTCTTAGCATTATTGAGTTAAATAAATTGGAAAGAATTTCTCTTAGTTTTCAACCTCATTAAAATGCTATTAAGAGTGTAGTGTACCTATTATGCATAACATTGATTTATCTCACCTGGAAGAAACGTACCATTGATGAGGCTAAATTAAATCCTAAGTATTTACTATTTCAAGGATGACAAGCTTCACATATGTGCTCTTAATGTGAATTTTCTTTTTTAGT
Source organism: Crocidura indochinensis (assembly GCA_004027635.1). Lineage (NCBI taxonomy): Eukaryota > Metazoa > Chordata > Mammalia > Eulipotyphla > Soricidae > Crocidura > Crocidura indochinensis. The sequence goes on from PVKC010029243.1 coordinate 7,676, forward strand.
TCTAATTTCACTAGGTTGTTGCTAAGGTTAGGTTTACTTGATTAAATTGGCAGAGATAAAGGAAATCAGAGAGAATGATCGAGGGAAGGCTTAAATGACACAGGCCTGAAAACAATATATCACCATCTTCACTCGAATTCTATTGACTAAATACTTAATCAGAGGTATAGGCTTCCTCGCCAGAGAAATGAACAATGAAATACTTGTAACCTGAATGAAGAGAATGTGGGCTACAATGCCAGGTGTTAGTGTGTTTGAACACAAAAGCAGCTTCTTTCTGCTGAAACCATTGACCATTTGCTAAGTTCTGCATGACTCAAAATCTTTGACATGATCCCAAAAGTGCTCAGGACTTTAAGAAACCTCACTGTGTGTGTACATTAACCACTTAAGCAGGTTTAACAGGGCCTAAGTGCCTCTGTGTAGTCTGAAAACTTCTCTTGAGAGCCAATGATTTCTTAGGTGCCTCTCTACACAAATATCCCCTTAATGCCAAGTTTCTCTACTCTACACTTGCATGCTGTTTTTATTTCTCTGAAATGAGTTACAATTGGGGTCAGAGCAATAGCATACAGCTAATTGCATACAGCTGACCTGGGTTTGATCCTGGCAATCCATATTGTTCCCCAAACCTGACAGGAGTAATCTGAGCACAGAGCTAGGAGTAATCTGTGAACACCACTTTGTGTGGCAACTAAAATAAAGTTATAACAAAAAGAGTTTGTGAAAATGCTTTATATTTACTGTAACATTGCTATGGAAATGTAAGCTTTATGATTGTTGAAATGTGTTTTATTTATTTCTGGCTTCTCAGAACTCAAGAAAACACTCAATGTTTATTTGATGTCATTAAATATTCTTTATTTAATATAAGTCTCCCTACATGTAAGTATGACCAGCAGTAAATAGCATTAATTGATATTTTCAAAACAGACTATTTTCTCAAACTCACCTCAGCTTTACTGCAATAATGTAGTACATTGTGCACACGTAGTTTGAGGGAAATTCTTTCTATCTTGTAATTGTCTAGAAGTGCCTTAATCTTGTATCTTTAAGATGATTGCAAAATGTTGCAGAGATGTGGAACAACCAGAATTCTAAAAATATTTCCTGATAGTATAAAATGATGCATTTAATTTAGACTTTCAGCACTTTATTATGTTAAAATGTCACACTTTGTTAGAGGAGATCTTAGAATTTTACAAATAGGTGTTTTATCCAAGAAAAATAAAATATATACAGTTTCGAAAATAATGTTCACAATGATTTCATTTAGAGGATCCAAAAATTGAAAACTCATGCAACAACCAAAAGCTAAATTTTTTTAAACTATGCATATTGCACAATAGGAAGCATTTAGTAATACAAAGATATACCACTGTTGCACACATGATACCATTTAAAACACCAGTGAAGAAACCAGACATTAAAGAACAAGTACTTTAAGTATGCCCATGTAAGAAAATAAATATGCATATTTATTTCTCTGGTAGCATGAATTCACTGGTATTCAACCATAAGAAACATAGAGGACTTTCTAGAATAACAAAAAATATTTTATTCTTACATTATCAAAATATTCATAATAAAGGCTAGAAAATTAGTATAACCTATAGGGTGTTTGCCTTGCACATGACCAGGCCTGGTTTGATCTATAATAGCTGATATGGTCCCTTGAACTCTGTCAGGAGTAATTTCTGAGAATGGATTCATAATAAAGTCCTGAACACTGCCTGGTGTGGTTCCTAAATCAATATGTATTATACATTAGTGTATACATATACAAATAAGAGAGGTAGGCACATATATTTGTCAATGTAAAATGAACTGTACACATGGGGCTGGAGCAGTGGTGCAAGCGGTAGGACATTTGCTTAGCATGCACTAAAATAGGATGGACCACAGTTTGATCCCCCGCATCCCATATGATCTCCCAAGCCAGGAGCAATTTCTGAGCACATAGTCAGGAGTAACCCCTGAGTGTCACTGTATGTGGCCCAAAAACCAAACACCAAAAAAAAAAAAGGAGGAAAAAAAAAAAAGAAAAAGAATTAAATTGCTGGTCCAGAGAGGTAATACAGTCAGTAATCAATTGCTTGGCACGTTCAAACCCAGGCATCCCACATAGCTTAACTATAGCCAGGGATGATTCCTTGGTAGAAAGACAGGGGTAACCTGTAAAATCAAACAAACAAAAAGAACTGTACACTTAATGAATGTACATTTTTTCTATCTCAAATTATATCTTGATTAAGATGATAAAGAATAAAGCATAAACCTGTTGTGTTTATATACATATAAACATAAATATGACACCAAACATTCTAAGATATTCAAGTAGTATAGCCATTCTAAAAATTAATAAATTAGTTTTGAACTTTTGAAGTAGATTAACTTTATTCAGGTCTGCAGAAAACAAAGACAATTTCGAAATTTTGAGATGAATTAAAAATTTTAGTGAGGTTTTAATTCAAATAAAATTTTATTTTGAACTTAATTCTACTGAATTTTAAAATTCAACTTAAAAACTTATTTAATCTCAATGGCAATATAATAAAATTGGGAACATATGTATGCACTGTCAATTTGTTTTTAACTATATAATATTCATGCTTTTTATTATATATAACCAAATTTATCTTAATTTTATTGAGAGACTCTGGTACATAGATTGAAAATATGACTGAATATAAGAGAGAAATTGCTGTCTCAGCTAATACTTTTCTGGTCAAACTTTCCACTATCCATTAAAATCCTATGGGGATACTCAAATTAGGTCAACCTTAGGATCTACAATTATGGTGAGAGAGACATAAGATTAGTTGTCTATAAACACTAAAAAAAGAAAACAAAACAAATATTGAGGAAATATTTTCTTTTTTTTTTAAATTTTGAGCCACAAATGATGATGCTCGGGGTTACTCCTGGCTATGCACTCAAAAATCGCTCCTGGCTTGGGAGACCATATGGGATCGGGGGAGGGGGTCAAACCGCGGTCTGTCCTAGGCTAGTGCCAGCAAGGTAGATGCCCTACCACTCCACACCACCACTGGGACCCCAGGAAATATTTTCTTATATTTTCTTCTGTTTTTAAAATACAGAGAATAATAGTAACCTCCCATACTTGGGAGGAAAAACTTATATATGTATATATTTTTAACAGATACACAGTTGAAGATCACAAATTCTGTATATGTTTTTGGTATATGTTATGCTAAACTTTCTCATATTACTAACATAATGTGTTGATACTTTCCTACAATTGCCACTTTATCTTCAACCTATTGCACAAACACAAGTAATACAATTTGGTTTTTACCATGAGTATTCCTTTTTCTAAGTTGCTTCCATGTCATCTAAAATCAATTATACCTTTTTCTGTAACTTAGAATCAGATCCAAAGAAGATAAAGTCAAAGCTTTACCTGCCCCCTTAGATGGATAAAGATTATGAGGTTTAGTAAGACCCTTGTCAGATTGGGTTGCCATGAAAAGTTTTATTCATAGTATAGCTATACATATATATAATATATTTACTATATATAAAACATGTATATCATTTTATACATAATTTATATATATGTAATTTGTTTTGTTCTCCAAGTTAAATCTTCTTTATTTCTTTTTCAGCTCTGAATTGGGATAGGAATTTTTATGTGCCTTTCGAGCTGATACTGAAAATTGGTTATACTTAAGTTTCTCCAGCAAAAATATCTAGGCAAAGAAAAATAAAGGGAAATAATAGCTCATAAGTATATTTATTAAGAAGGATGTTTAAAATATTAATGTGTACAAAAATAAATATATAGAGAGAATGAGATGTTGAGAGGAAGGATAAGCTACAGCAGTTTGGGAGATTCTCTCCTATTGAAAACATAGCCCCAAAGTTGGACAGGACAGTTCCTGGACAAAAAGTCTTACTTAGGTCTTAGAATATAAAAGGGCAGATAATATTATCCTAGAAAAGAATGAATTGCAGGACAAGCAGAAATATGACCAAGAAAGAATTGAATAAAACTGTTGGGTCTTGTAGATATAAAGAGCAATATAGGCAAAAATTGACTAGGAAACTGTTGGGATTGACTTCATACTTGAAGGGTGATTGGTTGATTGGTTCTGTGAAAATATCCTAATCTCTGCTCTTTGTGTACACAATAAATGTTGATGTGCTCATTGACAATTCTTTTTTTGTTTGTTTGTTTTTGGGTCACACCCGGTGCACTCAGGGGTTACTCCTGACTATTCACTCAGAAGTCGCTCCTGGCAGGCACGGGGGACCATATGGGGAACCGGGAGATCTAACCGCGGTCCGTCCTAGGTTAGCGCAGGCAAGGCAAGCACCTTACCTCCAGCGACACCGCCTGGCCCCATCATCGACAATTCTTAATTTAAACAGTACTCATTTATTGTAATCAGGGTAGGGGATTGATATTGTGTGGACAAATTGCAGACTGTGAACTCCCTTATGGCTTCCCAAGCTGATCTTGAAATTGCTCAGTTCCTTTGTTTCATAGATTTATTTTTTTTTTATTTTTGTTTTTGGACACCACCAAACCTACACATGGGCTACTCTGCAATTAGGAATTACCTTTGGCTTTGCTCAAGGAACCATATAGGATACTGGAGAACAAACCAGGTTTGCGTGTTAAACTGTTTGTGCCAGTTGAGTCCCCTACCTACTGCACTATTACCTCTGCCCAGTATCCTTATATTTTTGTTTCATTCTCTATGACCAATTGACCCCTGCTGAACCAATCCTGTTGGCTTAGGAAAAGCAGCAGTGTAGATTCAATCTGAAAAAGAAAAACTTCAAAAAAAGAGGAGGTAGCCAGGTTCAATGATGCAAATATCTAAGTGAATGACAAAGGTGATACTATTTAGATATCTATTCAATTATAAAACACACGACCATCTTCACAAGTCTTGAAATAGCATCAACATTGCTTATTGCTAGAATAAAATATTATTAGAATGCAAGTTCTTCTGGGATTTGTTTTTATTGTTCATTTTCATTACTCATGCTCACTTATCATTAAACATTTATAGATTAGTAGAGGGTCTTGTATTTCCTCACAATTGAAAATTGATTGTTGTTTAGTTATCTTATTTTCCTTATTATTTTTGGGCAAAAAGCACAATGCAGGACTCTGTAATAGAGTATGACTATGTTTCTGAGTTGTACCCCCATGCTGACACTTGGCATCACTAAGTGTAGTCTATGGTTGGTACTGATAACATACTGACGTGCATACTCTCACCTTCTTCACATGTCTGTTCACATGCTCATTTCTTACAAAGTTTCATCTGAGCAAATCACTTAAATTTACACTTCTTTTTTTTTTTGGTTTTTGGGCCACACCCGTTTGAAGCTCAGGGGTTACTCCTGGCTATGAACTGGTTTGGGGGGATCATATGGATCGAACCGCGGTCCGTCCACTTTTCCGGCCCCAAATCTACACTTCTTTCACTGATCATTCAACTGATTTATTTCTATTGCTTTCCACTGTTATAGGCATTTCTAATGTCATTAAATAAATCTTTTCTTTTATTTTTAGTTGTATGCTAATATAAATTATTTTTTAGTTCACAGATATATTCCAGATGTTCACAGGAGTGACTGGCATTTAAAATTTATTTGTTGATTCAATTACATTACTCGCCAAATTAAAAAAATGTTTATTGGAAGCATATGAAAAATAAATTATAATCACAAAGCTTACATTTTACAAAACGATTTTAGAATTTTCCCCTTTTTTGGTTTGTGTTTTTTGGGGGGCCATTCTTAGGAATTCCTGGTTCTGCACTCAGGAATTACTCCTGGTGAACCCAACAACTAATGGGATGCTAGCAAAAGAACCTGGAAGAAAAGCATACAAGACAAATGTCCTACCCACATACTATTGCTCCAGTCTCACATTTTTGTTTTTAATATTGTAAATCCTTTAGCCTAATTAAAAATTAATAGTGCAAATGTATAATAACATTGCACTTCATCATTGTCTATGTAGCACAGTTATTAAGTAGAATTAATTTACAGAATCATATAAGTTAACATATATAAGATGGATAGTGAATGGTTTTACAAACATCATTTATCAATGTGTGACTTTAATTTGAAAAGTGTAAGTTATATATACGTTTGCATGAAGAGAGTGTCTGAACCTGAAATTCTATAGAATAGAATGGTCCTCAAACTACAGCCCGCGGGCCACATACTGTATTTGTTCCCATTTTGTTTCTTCACTTCAAAATAAGATATATGTAGTGTGCATAGGAATTTGTTCATAGTTTTTGTTTTTACTATAGTCCAGCCTCCAATGATCTGAGGGACAGTGAACTGGGCCCCTATTTAAAAAGTTTGAGGACCCCTGGAAGAGAAAGTTGGGTTTTCTTCTCCTCTTCCAAACAGACCATGGAATACAAATTTCAGTTAAGTTACAGTATCTTTAGAAATAGTAAAATCAAAACTTACACTGTAAAGGCAATAAGCCTTTAGTTTTGATTTTAATATTGGTGATTCAAAATTATAAAGACCACTACTTTATATTTTAGATTTATTTTTATATAACTATAGCATAAAAAACCTAACAAAATATTAATTTGGGCTACATGCAGAAATTCTCAGGGGCTACTCTGAGAATTGTTTGCTCCAGGGACATTGTGGTGCTAGGGATTGAACCAAACTCAGTAGCATGCAATACAAACACCCTTAAGGGGCCAGAGAGAACGCATGGAGGTAGGGCGGTGAATGCCTTGTATGCAGAAGGGTGGTGGTTCGAATCCCGGCATCCCATATGGTCCCCCGAACCTGCCAGGAGCGATTTCTGAACATAGATCCAGGAGTAACACCTAGCGCTGTAGGGTGTGACCCCTCCCCTTCCCATAAAAAGTAACATTCTAAAATTTTTTTGCCTTTTTTTTTTTTTGGCTACATCTAGTGCTCTACTTTGGCTCTGCACTCAGGAATCACTCCTGGAAGACTCAAGAGAAAAGACTCATCATATGAGATGCCAGGGATCAAACCCATGTTAGCTGCTTACAGGTCAAAAAGCCTTGCTCATTGTACTATGGCTCAGAACCTAAAACTCTATTTTTTTTCTTTAAAGTCAGCATTTAGTATACATTACTGTATTTGAAATACTCATTATTTTGACTTTACATTTAAGTAATATCAGCTATAAGCCCTTCTCAAATAAAATACTATCTCAAAATTTTCTCAGTTCAAATTTATCAAAATGCTTACAGATTTTAAATATTTTTAAACTCTCATAAGGAATTTCCATATATAAACATATTTTCCACATTGAAAATGCATGCGTGTGCAATAGGTAATTTAAATCACTAAAGATTCGTTTCACTTCCAGACCATTATATGTCATTATACTTCCTAAACCAATACAATAATGAATTAGTCTTATATTTGTTTTGGTAACTTATCATCCCTTCAAAAATAATTGGTGGTGAAGGGCTTGTGTTATACCTAGCAGTGTTCAAAGAATATTCCTGGTT